>JAEQBH010001456.1:0-130752 GCA_016808115.1 Tetrastigma voinierianum
TGAATTCCATGTTGGTTTTGAATGAATTGTTGCAAAAAGGAGAATGTTAGGTTTTTAAAGGAAATTCTTGTCAAAATTTGCAAACCACTGTTTTTGTTTTGCTTATAGATTATTATAATCATCCAAATGAATTGATTCCAATTGGTAAAGAACCATAAGAGATAGATAAATTGTATAGAAGGAACCAAGAGCAAATTGTAACCTAAGGCCCCAAATATTGACTGAAAGGTGAGCTCGTGTAGCTCACTACTGCTCTGTTTTGGGTATGGTTGTAGTGTTTTGGCCATAAGGGAGTTTCACTCATCCAAATCGAGGATTCAAAATTCTGGGTAAAATAGACATCTATGGGAATAAGTTATCTGAAGGAAGTGCATGCAAATTGTGTTTCAAAGTTCCCAGAAAATTTGTCAAGTAGCTATGTGCAGATTCTGTTCTGCCAAATTGAGTCATCTAGATGTAAAATAATAACTTGAGTTTTCGTGATCCAAACTCAAAGTGTGATTCCATCAGAAGAAACCTTAGAATCATAGCTTCAAAGGAGTAAAGAAACCATTTCCAAATTATGGAGTTAAGATCCCAGTAGAAATCAAGGAAATATAGTGTGATTCAGTGAAATAATCAAAATGACGCTTTCAGAATTTAGTGTTATGTGGCTTCAGGGCCTTAGAGAAGGAATTTGCTATTGAAATTTAAAGATATGCCATTGATATATAAAGGACTGATCTGGAGTTTCATAATTTTTGAAGACCTTTGAATAATTTTTGGGTAATAAAGTCCATAGAGTATTGTTGAAAAAAATAAAATGAGTGGTTTTTTTGTTAGGGTTTTTTTATGCCTCATAGTAAATTGTTAATTTGACTTTATATGAATGTCAGGTGACCTAAAGTGGCTCTGCGGTGAAGTAATGCTAAGTTTATACGCTATACATAGGCGATTAATATGTCGTCGTATTCGGTTGAGTGTGTAGGCTAAAAAGTAAAGGCGGGGAAAAGTGTGGAACTGTGCCCTCAAGTTTTAGCAAGCAAAGAGGTGAGTGTTCTAAACTCATTTTCCAAATACTAGTGTATTATTATTATTATAAACTGTTTTACACTGGTATTTCATGGTTTTATTTGCAAACCATTTTCAAGAAACAAGCAATGAATTAGAAATCAAAGCAAATGGTTTTGAAAGTTAAACCATTTTTAAAGTAAGTAAATGGTTTCTAAATTGTAAACCATCTTCAAGCAAGCAAGTAAGGCAAATGGTTTTTGAATAATTAAACCATTTTTCATAGCAAGCAAATGGTTTTAAATTGTAAACCATTTTTCAAAGAGCAAGCAAGCAAGCAATCAAGCAAGCAAAGAATGTTTGTAAAATGTGCCTTCCCTAGTTCTAAGCAAGAAACCGGTCAGGTATTCAGACGCGGCACTGGTGGTGTTAGGATCTCACATGGTTTTAGTTTTGCCTCGGTCGGCAAACGAGGGACATACATCATGTATTTAAAGGAGACCGTGGCAATGCAGCGTATATATAAGGTTATGAGCTCTAACTAAATTATGGTGATGGCGTACCAGTCAATTCCACCATATTCACCTGAAAAGGTGATGACATGTGTCCTTTCCACCTAGCATCTGCCGCCTGTGCTCCGTGTTCACTAGGGTACAATAAGTAAAAATAGGCCTCCAGTGGTTGATGTTTTATAAGATAATATACGCTTGAAAAAATCAACTATTGGTTCCTATCACTGTGCCCTGAGAGTTTTAGTTAAAACGCTGTTTCAGCCCCGCTTTATTTCAAAGACATGTTTGAGCCCAGTTCCCCGCGGTTTATGAAAAGTTTTGAGAAACTTTGAAGCAAAGGTTTATGAAAAGTTTTGAGCAACTTTTTAAAGAAGAGTTGATAAAAGTTTTAAACTTTTAAAGTAAAATAAAGTAAAGAAAGAAATATTTCGAAATATCATGTAAACGAAAGTTTTACAATTTTGGGATGCTTTAAAAGAAATATTTTCTAAAAGCATACACTCACCGAGCCTCGTTTAGCCTCATTATTGCTTAAAACTATTTTCCGTGCACAGTACGCTGCACGAAGATGTAGATTCTCCCTGACTCAGACAAGGCTTGTAATTAATAAATTCTAAGGAAATACTTTGAATTTGTATAATGATACATGTATGTACATAATATAGTTTTGTGAAATGTGTGGAGCTTGAGGCTCTTTGAAAGAATGTTGTTGGTTGCCATATTTGGAATTGTGTAAAATTGTGTATACAGGTTTTGGGACATGTCCTATATACAACAGACACAAATTTTATAAACCACAAGTTTAAAAAAAAAAAATTTATAGGAGGTTTTAAAGCAATACGGGCTTCGTTTCACAGAGTTTCTAGTCGTTAGGAGGAACTACTGGGATTTCAGGAGTGGCTTCAAGACACCCGCCGATAGTAGGTGGGGTGTGACATTTGGAATATTAGTATGTTTTGTACTCGATAATTCTGCCTATTTTGTGTATGATGATCAAAATGAGGGATCTATGACTTTATTTCTCCTATTGATGTTTGGTATCCAGCGTATTATTTATATATGTAGGTGGGATACATAGTTCGTGATCGTATGATAGTCGGCATGAATATTTCAATAAGGCTTTGCTACTGCTCTGTGGGCCTTATGCCTTCCCATTCCTATGCTTTCAGCCACGTTTCAGTTGGTCGTGATGTGCTCGATTATGTTTACTAAAGTACGAACTATCCTATAAGTTGTTGAATCAATTGACTCTTAATAATATACTTTTTAATATTTTAAATTTTATAATATTAATTATTCAAATATAAAATGAATTTTTTATTAATCGTCATTACAAAATCGGGTCACAAATTTGTGACGGAATATAAACTGGTTACAACTTTTGTGACGGAATTTTTATTCCGTCACAAAATAGTGACGGAAATCACACCCGCTGCCACCCTTTCTAACCGACTTCAGACCATTTTAGACCGATATCTATTTTTTTAAAAAAATTCATTTTTATATTTTTTAATTTATTAGAAACTATTTCAAAATATTCTAATGTTTGAAAATATTATAAACTATTTGGAATTTTATTATTAATATATGTAGTGCTATTTTGTGTAATTGTTTTTTTTTAATTTTTTGAAAATTTGTGATATTTCAATATTTTAAATTGTATGTATAATTTTGTACGACTATATAGTCATAAAATAATAAAATTAGAATAAATAATTCTATATCATGCTACGATGTTACAAAATTCACATTATTAAAATTTCAAGTATATTCGAAAATAAATTTTTATTTTATCCATCATCTAGGCATAGCTAATTGAAGCAATTTGTTAAATCTATATTCGAAATAGGCTCGATTATGTTTACTAAAGTACGAACTATTCCTATAAGTTGTTGAATCAATCTTGGACTCCTTAATAATATACTTTTTTAATATTTTTAAATTTTTATAATGCATTTAATTTCGAATATAAAATGAATTTTTTATTAATCGTCATTACAAATCGTCACAAATTTGTGACTCTGAATTATAACTGTCAGCAACTTTAGACGGAATTTTTATTCATTACAAACTAGTGACGGAAATACAATTCCGTCACAATTTTCTAACCGACTTGCACCATTTTGTGACCGATATCATTTTTTTTTAAAAATTCATTTTTATATTTTTTAATTTGTATTAGAAACTATTTCAAAATATTCTAATGTTTGAAAATATTATAAACTATTTGGAATTTTATTATTAATATATGTAGTGCTATTTGTGTAATTGTTTTTTTTTAATTTTTTGAAAATTTGTGATATTTCAATATTTTAAATTGTATGTATAATTTTGTACGACTATATAGTCATAAAAATAATAAAAATTAGAATAAATAATTTATATGATGCTACGATGTTACAAATTTGACATTATTAAAATTTTGTGATATTTGAAAATAAATTTTTATTTTATCCACCACAAGCATACTTAATCAAGCAATTTGTTAAACTATATATTCGAAATAAAGCTCGATTATGTTTTACTAAAGTACCTAACTATTCCATAAGTTGTTGAATCAATCTTGGACTCTTAATAATATATTTCTTTAATATTTTTAAATTTTTATATCATTATTTCAATATAAAATGAATTTTTAATAATCGTCATTACAAATCGGTCAAATTTCCAAGGACTAATTATAAACTGTTGATAACTTTAAGCATCGACACAATAGTGACGAACACAATTCCGCTCACAATTTTCTAACCGACTTGTGACCATTTTAGACCGATATCTATTTTTTTTAAAAAATTCATTTTTATATTTTAATTTGTATTAGAAACTATTTCAAAATATTATAATGTTTGAAAATATTATAAACTTTATCGAACTTTATTATTAATATATGTAGTGCTATTTTGTGTAATTGTTTTTTTTTTAATTATTTTGAAAATTTGTAGATATTTCAATATTTTAAATTGTATGTATAATTTTTTGTACCGACTATATAGTCATAAAAATAATAAAATTAGAATAAATAATTCAGTATGATGCTACGATGTTACAAAATTTGACATTATTAAAATTTGTGATATTTGAAAATAAATTTTTATTTTATCCACCATCGGGGCATAGTGTGAAGCCCCAAAACCTGGGGGTCCGTTGACTACCCGTCAACCCGCGGAATACAAGTGGAGGTCGGGTTACCCGACGCCACTTTAGAAAATCGCGCAGTCTCCTCGGTAATGGAGCTCTTACCCAATTAAAATACCCGCATGAAACCCGTCCTAAGCAAATTCAAATTTATATTCAATATATCCAAGAGATCAAATCACATAAGTAATAAGACCATTTAGGCCCACAATGATCCTCATAATACATACTAACCATGAAGTCAACTATATACCCAATAGTTACAAGAGTTCAAATGTTTTACTCTTATACAACATATATTAAAAATTGGGAAAATTCTAATACATGTAGATATCACAAGCCAAAGCCACAATCCCGCTTTTCTAATCCATGGTCTCTTAGGATGAGTCTTCTCCTCGCACGCTCCCTGTATTCGTGAAAAGGGGGATCCCACGACGGGGTGAGCTAAAGCTCAAGAGAGAATCGCCCAAGGGCTACTTCACCACCTAAGCGCAGCGCTGCAATGTTCCACTTAAACAAACATTCAAGCAAATGCATGATCCTACTTTGAATGTCTACTTGATCAACCTGCATCCCGGAGCCTTCATCGATTCTCTCACACTCGCCTAAGCCCGTATAAATCTATTAATTTATTAGTGGGCACCGATGAATATATATATCAATTCGGGCTCCGACGATTGATATATATTAATTGCTCAGGACTACCCTCCGATGAATAAATATCAACTCGGGCCGCCCGACTCCGCTGATATATTCTTTAATTTGTGGACTACCATCCGATGAATAAATATCAACTGGGCCGCTCCGACGGTTGATATATTATTTAGTTTGGACTACCCTCCGATAATTTACATTTTAGACTACCCTCCGAACCTTATTTTTCTAAACTCATCTCATGCACTCATTCCTATATTCCTAGATGTTCCAAAGGCATATGAAATGCATGTATGCCGCTCCAATTCGTTTAAATCACACATGCAAATATATATACATGAATATATTTACATAAAACTTTAAATCACACATCAAAATTAGCCTACTTGGGCTAGTGATCATACACGAGTAATTTAATTTAAATCACTCGGCCAACACGTACTTTCACAAAAATATATTTTAGAACACTATTCCGGGAATAGTGAAACCCTCGTTTACTATTCCCGAAAAATCACAAAACACCGGTTCACTTAGTGAACCCGCAATCCACGGCCATTCCCGGCCCAAAGCATATCAAGCAAGCATTTAATGCACAAATTAACACCCATCACAACCAAACAGCCCCTAATTATTTCTGGGCAGTCACGACCACAAGAGAAAATCCCAATAGCCTTACAATTTTGGCCCCATGTTTTGGATCGATCAAACGGCCCCTCACGGCCTCAAACTAATCAAACATCGAAACCCTTAAAATCGGAATAAAACACAAGTAGGAGAAATCCTACCTCTTGGAGTTGTCAAAACTCGCAAACCCGTGGTCCACGCGCAGCTCGGTCCCGTCGCAGAACGCTTCTTGCCCGCCTGAACCAACTATCCGATTTCCCACAAATTTATATAAAGGAGGACATCCTCCCAGAAACGCCACTTGGAATTATTCTGTTTTCCAAATACGCATCCAGCCCGCTTTTGCCTCATTATTTGAGAAGGTCACTGTTCATGATTTGACATTTCTCATTTAATCCATTTTATTTGATTAATTCATTCTTTCTCCAGTTTTGATGTTCGGCACTACCTTGATCGTCCATTTTCATTATTTCTCTACTCATACCACTTATGGTACATGAGTACATGCTATCTGTGCCTTTCGTCGCATCGAAAATCTAAGCACAGACCCGAACAATGATGCCTCGAAAACGTGCCGACTGGACTGCCTCCGAAAAATTGCGAAATTTTACGTACAACTAGATTTTGCGACTATATTCCAACGTGCATGATCCGTTTCTCGCCATCCGAGATCTAGAGAATTAATTACGAATTTTTAACCGTAATTACACTTTTGTAATTAAAATTACGATTTTGCCCTTATTCCAGAATTTGGAATTTCTCGGGTCTTACACATAGCTAATTGAAGCAATTTGTTAAACTATATATTCGAAATAGGCTCGATTATGTTTACTAAAGTACGAACTATTCCTATAAGTTGTTGAATCAATCTTGGACTCCTTAATAATATACTTTTTAATATTTTAAATTTTTATAATACAATTAATTTCAAATATAAAAAATGAATTTTTAAATAGCATGCATCATGAATCGGTCACAAATTTGTGAATTATATGCATCCGTCACAACTTTGTGAAGATTTATTCCGTCACAAAATAGTGACGGAAACCGCAGTCCCGTCACAATTTTTCTATGAGCTTGTGACCATTTATCAATGGAAATATCTATTTTTTTAAAAAATTCATTTGTATATTTTAATTTGTATTAGAAACTATTTCAAAATATTCTAATGTTTGAAAATATTATAAACTATTTGGAACTTTATTAATATATGTAGTGCTATTTTGTGTAATTGTTTTTTTTAATTTTTTGAAAATTTGTGATATTTCAATATTTTAAATTGTATGTATAATTTTATACGACTATATAGTCATAAAAATAATAAAAATTAGAATAAATAATTTATATGATACGATGTTACAAATTTGACATTATTAAAATTTGTGATATTTGAAAATAAATTTTATTTTATCCACCATCGGGGCATAGCTAATTGAAGCAATTTGTTAAACTATATATTCGAAATAGGCTCGATTATGTTTACTAAAGAAATCTGAACTATTCCTATAAGTTGTTGAATCAATCTTGGACTCCTTAATAATATACTTTTTTTAATATTTTTAAATTTTTATAATACAATTAATTTCAAATATAAAAATGAATTTTTAAATAGCATGCATCTGTCGATCCTGAATTTGTGTGAGTGCATAAATCGTCACAACTTTGTGTGAATTTTCTGTCGGAGTCACAAAATAGTAATAGGAAACACAATTAGTCACAATTTTCTTGAAGCTTGTGACCATTTATGACGATATCTATTTTTTAAAAATTCATTTTATATTTTATTTGTATTAGAAACTATTTCAAAATATTCTAATGTTTGAAAATATTAAACTATTTGGAATTTTATTATTAATATATGTAGTGTATTTTGTGTAATTGTTTTTTTAATTTTTTTGAAAATTTGTGATATTTCAATATTTTAAATTGTATGTATAATTTTTATGCGACTATATAGTCATAAAATAATAAAAATTAAACCAAATAATTTATATCATGCTACGATGTTAAAATTTGACATTATTAAAATTTGTGATATTTGAAAATAAATTTTTATTTTATCCGTCGGGGCATATTAGTGAAGCAATTTGTTAAATTATATGTTAAAAATAGGCTCACAATAATGCAGTAAATTTGGCTATTTAAATTATTTCCATAATTGTTTTAATATTTATTTTGGTTTATTAAAATATTAATTTAAAAGTTGATTAAGGGCAAAAATGGAAGAGTGAAAACTACCAGGCAAAACCCATACTCTCTCTCCACAGACACCTCCACGAGGTAGCCACCCTTGCCGGTCGTCCGGTATTTCAGGCGCGATCGGCGGGTCGGAGCAGGGAAGACAACCGTCACGAAGCCACCCTTGTCTGTGGATCTGCTTTGAGGCTGCAGTCTCGCTGGGAATCGCGCGAGGCCTCTCTCCTCGCCCCTTCTTGCGCTGCCATTTGTTCGGCCTGTTTAAGGCCACCTCGAGGCTCGACCTCACCTCGAAAATGTTCCCCTCATCCCAATGGCCTTCAGTAACCTAGTTTACTTTGGCGCACCACTGCTTGGAAGCGTGGGGAAGAGATCGTCACTTTCTCTCTCTAACAGCCGCTTCCATTTCTTGCGTTCCAGGCCTCCTCGGTAGTGGGCCGGTGGAATCGGGCTCCCACCCTCAAAAACCCGAGACCAACCACCTCGCCATTGACACATTTTGTGTCGGCGGGTGAGCGGCGTCGCCCGGAGTTGGAACCTTGGGGCCACTGGGTCGTAGGTGTTCGGCGAGCTCTGGTGAGGTGCCACGTGCGTTGGGTTCACGGAGCCAAGGAGCTTCGTGTGTGTGCCTTGGAAACGATTCCAGAGCGACCTTGGGATTTTTCAGGCCACGTCGGCGACGGACCTCGGGAACGTGCCCCGGACCGAAACGTTCGTCCCCGTTAGTGGTTCGGCCCAGTTAGTGATCGGTTTCCTCGGTGAGCGGTAAAGAATCTATACCCTGGCGATGTGGGAACTCTAATCGATGTATTGTCAGATGTCGATTTTAATTGTTCAATAATATATGTTGAATATGTCCCTTGTATTTCGGACTCGTTGAATTAGTTACTTATAATGTATGATCAGAAGTAGTTAATGGAGTTGATTATCATGAATACAATTGTTGATTTGTTGGTTTTTGGGGCGAGTCGGGCGATAAAAAATTGTAGTTGTGTGGCTGAGCTCGATTGTTTGTTCTTGTGTATATTGGAAATGTTATTTAGCAGGTTTTGGACTTGTTTTACAGGGAGTTAAGTCCAGTTTTTAGGGGAGGTTATGCCGAATTTTCGGTAGAATTTAGATGTGCTTTATATCGGTCTAGACTGTGAATTGTCTAGTTGAGTCTAAATTAAGCAAACCTCGATCTCGATATTGATTATATCTTTTCTATTCTAGATTGTCAAACAGCTACGCGAGCGGCTGAGTGTAAAGCGGCTGAGACGATTCTTCACGTGAGTTGATATCATATAGTTTATAACATCATGCGCATGCATTGCATAGCATTTATGGCATTAATTTACACCCGTCATCCGACATGATTACTATTGAAGTGTATTTACTATGGTAACTAAATTATTTAGTTGTTATGAAATATATCTGCATATGAGACTGTTATGATGATGGATGTGAGTGTGTATCGTTGGGAGTGATATTGCTGTGCATTATATTTGAAATGTTTGTAATGGGAACTATAGTAGGACATACCACCTAGTGGGTTACATCAGGACCGCGTGCGCACCGGTATTGATCAGATTATGTTATAGGTTTATGGTTATGGACATGAGTTCCCTGGTTGAGCGTTTCTCTCGGGGATGCCGGAGGTAAGGTCCCTGGTTGAGCGTTACTCTCAGGCGCGGTATGGATTATGATATGTTAGTTCTTTGGAGGTAAGGACCACAGTTGAGGCATTTCTCGGGGGGCGCCGAGTTATAGGTTCTTTGGATTCAGTGTCGGCCCGGAGTTAAGGACTGGTCGAGCATTTCTCTCGGGCGCTAGTCACATTGGATTTGAGAGGCTAGGTATGGCTTGTAGTATTGAGAATCATAAGTTCCTCAGCTAGGTTCTCGATTATTGTGATGATTATCACGATGATATGAAGAGCGATGTGTGCATGCATACTTATGTGAGTGTATTATTATATAGTCTCAATATGATATAAATTATATTGAAATTCTATATGTATAACCTATTGATTGTAGAGGTGGTATAGATTATATGATATTAACTCACTCTCGAGGAATTGTGTCTCGAATTTATTTTTTTCAGTGCTGTCAGTCCTCCTTCTCGGACCTTGATAACCCGCCCGAATTCTTTCTTCTGGCGGTTATATATTATGATATTAATGCTGTCCCATTTGTCTAGGTGTCGCTGCGGTACTTTGGAATAATGGTATGTTTTGTAATTCGAGATAATTCATTTCATTTGTGTATGATAGTGATTATTATGAGGATCGAGACTTTATTTCTCCTATTGATGTTTGGCATACGAGCGTATGTTATATATGTAGGTGGATACATAATTAGGGTGATCATTATGATAGTCGCATGAATATTTGATAAGGCTTACTCTACGGGTTTGGTGGCCTTATGCCTTCCCATTCCTAGTGCGGAGTCACGGCTTGGTGGAGTCGTGACCAGGCTTTCGATTATGTTTGCTAAAGTCACAGACTATTCCTATAAGTTGTTGAATCAATCTTGGACTCCTTAATAATATACTTTTTTAATATTTTTAAATTTTTATAATAAATTAATTTGAATATAAAAAATGAATTTTTTAATAGCATGCAATCATGAATGGGTCACAAATTTGTGACCGAATTGCTAAATCCGTCTAACTTTGTGAATTTTAACAGATCACAAAATAGTGGCGAAACCTGGTCAGTCTGATTTTCTACTTAGACTTGTGACCATTCAGCCAGATATCTATTTTTTTAAAAAATTCATTTTATATTTTTAATTTGTATTAGAAACTATTTAAAATATTCTAATGTTCAAAATATTATAAACTATTTGGAATTTTATTATTAATATATGTAGTACTATTTTGTGTAATTGTTTTTTAATTTTTTTTTGAAATTTGTGATATTTCAATATTTTAAATTGTATGTATAATTTTGTACGACTATATAGTCATAAAAATAATAAAATTAGAATAAATAATTTATATCATACTACGATGTTTACAAAATTTGACATTATTAAAATTTGTGATATTGAAAATAAATTTTATTTTATCCATCATGGAGCATAGCTAATTGAAGCAATTTGTTAAACTATATATTCGAAGTAAAACCGATTATGTTTACTAAAGTACGAACTATTCTATAAGTTGTTGAATCAATCTTGGACTCCTTAATAATATACTTTTAATATTTTTAAATTTTATAATGCAATTAATTTCAAATATAAAAATGAATTTTTAATAATATTTATCATCACCAATCGGTCACAAATTTGTGGCGGAATTATCATCCGTCACAAACTTTGTGAGCGGAATTTCCGTCAAAATAGTAAACGAAACACAAAATAAGTCACAATTTCCTAGGAGCTTGTGACCATTTTGTATTAGATATCTATTTTTTTAAAAAAATTCATTTTTATATTTTTAATTTGTATTAGAAACTATTTCAAAATATTCCTAATGTTTGAAAATATTATAAACTATTGGAATTTTATTATTAATATATGTAATTGCTATTTTGTGTAATTGTTTTTTTAATTTTTTGAAAATTTGTGATATTTCAATATTTTAAATTGTATGTATAATTTTATGCGACTATATAGTCATAAAAATAATAAAAATTAGAATAAATAATTTATATGATGCTACGATGTTACAAAATTTGACATTATTAAAATTTGTGATATTTGAAAATAAAATTTTATTTTATCCACCATGGGGCATAATAATTAGGCCAAATTTGTTAAATATATATTCGAAATAGGCTCGATTATGTTTACTAAAATGCGAACTATTCCTGCTAAGTTGTTGAATCAATCTTGGACTCCTTAATAATATACTTTTTTTAATATTTTTAAATTTTATAATAGAATTAATTTCAAATATAAAAATGAATTTTTTAATAGCTATCGTATCCTGAATCGGTCACAAATTTGTGTGGAATTATCATCCGTCCACAACTTTGTGAATTTTGTCCGTCACAAAATAGTAACGAAACACAAATTCCGTGTTTCCTACTTGGAGCTTGTGACCATTTTCAACCAGATATCTATTTTTTTTAAAAAATTCATTTTATATTTTTAATTTGTATTAGAAACTATTTCAAAATGTTATAATGTTTGAAAATATTATAAACTATTTGGAACTTTTATTATTAATATATGTAAATTTTCTTTGTGTAATTGTTTTTTTAATTATTTTTGAAAATTTTGATATTTCAATATTTTAAATTGTATGTATAATTTTATGCGACTATATAGTCATAAAAAATAATAAAATTGAATAAATAATTTATATAGTGCTACGATGTTACAAATTTGACATTATTAAAATTTGTGATATTTGAAAATAAATTTTTATTTTATCCACCATCGGGGCATAGTGTGAAGCCCGCTTTGGGGTCGTTGACTACCGTCGGCCGCGGAATACAAGTGGAGGTCGGGTTGCAAGCGCCCTTTTTAGAAAATCGGGCGAGTCTCCTTTGTGCGGGGGCTGCCCAGTTAAAATACACACATGAAACTTTGTCCCACAACGGGTCAATTTATATTCAATATATCGAGAGATCAAATCACATAAGTAATAAGACATTTAGGCCCACAATGATCCTCATAATACATATAACCATGAAATTGACTATATACCCAATAGTTACAAGAGTTGGAATGTTTCTCTTATCACAGTAACATATATTAAAATTAAGGAAAATTCTAATACATGTAGATATCGTCAAGCCAAGCCACAATCAGGCTTTTCTTCTAATCCATGGTCTCTAGGATGAGTCTTCTCCTCTCACGCTCCCTGTATCTGTGAAAAGGGGGATCCCACGACGGGGTGAGCTAAAGCTCAGTAGGAGAATCGCCACAAGTGGAACACTCGCACCTAAGTGCGGTCGATGTTCCAGGTGAAACAAACATTGACAAATGCGCAGTCCTGCTTGAATGTCTACGTGACCCGACTCAGGATCCAGGAGCCCTCCTGTAGACTCTCTCACACACTCGCCTAAGCCTCGTATGAGATTATTAGTTTTGATTAGTGGGCAACCCTCCGATGAATATATATGCTCAAATTGGGCCAGCTCAAACTGATTGATATCTATTAATTATTTGTGGACTACCCTCAGATGATCAAATATCAAGCCAGACGCTCAGACGGTTGATATATTCTTTGGTGTGGACTATCAGATGAATAAATATCATGGGTAGCTCAGCGGGTTGATATATTATTTAGTTTAATTCTGCTCCAGATAATTCACATTTTAGAAGCTAAATAAGACACTTATTTTTCCATCATCTCATGCACTCATTCTATTATATTCCTAGGATGTTCGATTCTGTATGGAGATAAATGTATACTGGGTTCGATTAGTCCCCAAATCATGCAATATATATACATGAATATTTACATAAAACTTCAAATCACACATCAAGAATTAGCACCTTGGGCTAATGATCATACAGTAATTTAATTTAAATCACTCGCCAACAAATACTTTCACAAAATATATATTTTTAGAACACTATTAGAGATAATTGAAACCCTCGTTCATATTAGAAAATACATAGCAGGTTCGCCAGAGTGAACCCGCGATCCACAGCCCATTCAGGCCCAAAGCATATCAAGCAAGCATTTAATGCACAAATTAACACCCATCACAGCAGAAACGGCCCACTGATGTTTACGGCGAGTCACGACCGAAAATCAAATAAATTCCTGATTAGGGTCCCATGTTTTGGAGATAGATCAACTTTTAACCCCTCACGGCCTCAAACTAGCAGAAACATCGAAAAACGCAAAATGGGAATAAAAACACAAGTAGGAAAAATCCTACCTCTTGGGTTGTAAAACTACATAAACCGGGTCCCTGCCTTTGCTCAGCGTAGAAACGTTTTCCCTGTGCCAAAGTCGAAAATCAATGGTCAGATTTACAATTCTAGAGAGAAAAGGAGGACATCCTCTCTCTAGACGCCATTTTCATTCTGTTTTCAACTACTGCCAGTCCAGCCCGTTTTGCCTCATTTTCATTTGAAGATTCTTTGTTCATGATTTGACATTTCTCATTTAATCCATTTTATTTGATTAATTCATTCTTTCTCCGATTTTGATGTTCGCCTTCGCGATCGTGCATTTCATTTATTCTACTGCACAAAACCGCCATGGTGAGTACATGCTATCTGTGCCTTCCGTCGCATCGAAAATCGGTTTAAACTTCCGACGATGCCTCGAAAAACGTGTGACTAAACATAAAAATTGTCATTTCGTCTTCGCTAGATTTGCGATTCCAACGGTATGATCCGTTTAAGCCATCAGAGATCTAGAGAATTCAATTATGAATTTTAGCAGTAATTACACTTTTTATGAGTAAGTGAATTTTATATATTCCAATTTGGAATTTCTCGGGTCTTACACATAGCTAATTAGTAATTGTTAAACTATATATTAGAAATAAGGCTCCGATTATGTTTCTTAAATCTGACGAATTCATATAAGTTGTTGAATCGATCTTGGACTCCTTAATAATATACTTTTTAATATTTTTAAATTTTATATCTGATTATTTCAAAAATATAAAAATGAATTTTCAAATAAGCTATGTCAGCGGAAATCGGTCCTGGTTGTGACGGAATTATGTCCGTCACAACAGCGACGAGATTTTGGCTCAGTCACAAAATAGTGAAAACGAAACCTGAATAAGATCCTGATTTTCTAGCAGACTTGTGACCATTTTTGTAATAGATATCTATTTTTTTTAAAAGATTCATTTGTATATTTTTAATTTGTATTAGAAACTATTTCAAAATATTCTAATGTTTGAAAATATTATAAACTATTTGGAACTTTATTATTAATATATGTAGTGCTATTTTGTGTAATTGTTTTTTTTTAATTTTTTGAATTTGTGTGATATTCAATATTTTAAATTGTATGTATAATTTTGTCATTATAGTCATAAAAAATAATAAAAATTAGAATAAATAATTTATATGATGCTCTGATATTTTAAAATTTGACATTAACAAAATTTGTGATATTTGAAAATAAATTTTATTTTATCCACCATCGGGGCATAGTAATTGAAGCAATTTGTTAAACTATATATTCGAAATAGGCTTCGATTATGTTTACTTGAAATCTGAAACTGACCATAAGTTGAATCAATCTTGGACTCATAATAATATACTTTTTTAATATTTTTAAATTTTTTATAATACAAATTAATTTCAAATATAAAATGAATTTTTAAATAAGCGTAAATACCATGAAATCGATTCGCGAATTTGTTTGTATTGAGATTATAAATCCGTCGCAACTTTGTGGCGAATTTGTCGATCACAATAGTGAGCGAAACACAGATCGAATCTGAATTTTCCTAGCAGACTTAGTGACCATTTGTGTAGATATCTATTTTTTTTTTAAAATTCATTTTTATATTTTTTAATTTGTATTAGAAACTATTTCAAAATATTCCTAATGTTTGAAAATATTATAAACTATTTGGAATTTTATTATTAATATAGCTCTTAGTGCTATTTTTGTGTAATTGTTTTTTTTTTTAATTTTTTGAGAAAATTTGTGATATTTCAATATTTTAAATTGTATGTATAATTTTGTCACGACTATATAGTCATAAAAAATAATAAAAATTAGAATAAATAATTTATAATACTCGATCATTACAAATTTGACATTATTAAAATTTGTGATATTTAGAAATAAATTTTATTTTATCACCATGGGCGTAGCTAATTGAAACTTGATTGTTAAACTATATATTCGAAATAGGCTCGATTATGTTTACTAAAGTACGAACTATTCTGTAATACCCGTAATTTTAATTGATGTGTTTTAAATTGAATTATTAAATTTAATTTTTCCTAGGTATATATTTTATTAATCCTAAAGAGTTATTTGGGATCTATCAAGACATAAGCATCACTTTCAGCTTGGATAGTACATCATGACCTACGGTGCTACATACGCCTCCTATTGAGTATTTGCAACACCCCTAGCACGTGCGAGTGCGTCAGTACATCCTCTGGATGGGCGACCTCTCTACTCTTTGGTCCTCCCGGATCAAGTAAATGTAGTGGGGCCTCTATACGAAACCCCCTCGACTCGGCCACGAGCCTGCGATCTTGAAGCGCCTCTGTCACATGCATCCTCACGATCCCTTTGCGAAACTATACATGGGCACTCTGTGAGGTAATCGTATCACACTTAAAGCAATTTATCTTGTCCCGATGCCTTTACTCACCGTAATGGGTCTTCCCACTTAGAACACTCGGCTTTGGACCCTTGGGTTACACATGCGTGACTCTACTCAAACTGGCTCATTTGTGCCTGATTGGGCTCTTTGCCCATAGGTCCACTTTGTGTCTTTCCTCCCCTCTTGAGCCCCCTTCTTGGAACCTCCACAGACCCCGTCGACCCTTTCCGTTTCTGTCCTTGGTGGTTGACTACACCTTTATGGAGTGGCGGGCATGCAGAGCCACTCCACGAAAATCCAGTAGTTACCTGTAGTAGAAATAATGACGAGCGTGTAGCACTAAAACCTCTATCAAAAATTTTTCTTTTCTAAACTTATGATTTTATAAAATTTCGTGACATAACATTGCATATAGGATATATCCCAAATCATATACATCAATTTACTTATATCCAAATAGCCTTGATACCAACACATTCTCACAAAACTACTCTATGTACATTCATATGTTCTATTATACAAGTTCAAAGTATTTCGCTACCTTTGATATTATTAATTACGACAACGATATAAATGTCGGGAGAATCTAATACTTTCAGGCGATAGAATTAATACATTACTGGAAAATAGTTTTTAAAATACAAAATAATGAGCTAAGCGAGCTCGGTGAGTGTATGTTTATAAAATGTTTTCTTTTAGGAAAACATCTCAAAGCTATCAAAACTTTCTTTTACAATTATTTTTCCACGAGAAGCTTTTTACTTTGCTTTGCTTACTTGCTAGTTCTAAAACTTTTCTTAGCTTACTTTAACTGCTTTTCTTTAAAAGCATAAAACTCTTATTGTTTGCTTGCTTTAGAAGTTTATAAAACTTCTCAAATTTCTTTAACCTTTCTTTATCTTGTTTGAAAAGTTTCTTGACATTTTAAACCTTTTAACAAAAGTTTCTCAAAACTTATAAAAATGGGAACTGGGCTCAGTGCGTTCTTTGAAAATAAAGCGGGACTGGGCTCAGCGGTTTGCTTTTAAAACTCTCCGGAAGCTAGGGCGGCCAGAGCCGTGGTTGATTTTCAAAGCGTATATTATGCTTATAAAACATCAACCTTTGGAGGCTTAATTTTGCTTACTGTACCCTAGTGAACACGGAAGCTGAAGCGGCCGATGCGGGTGGAAGACACAGGTCCGCATCACTTTTCCGGTGAATATGGTGGAATTGACTGGTCGCGTCACCATAATTTAGTTAGAGCTCCATAACCTTATATACTCACATGCGTGCCGGTCTCCTTTAAATGCATGATGTATGTCCTAAGTTTGCCAGCAGGCAAAACTCTGATACATGAAATCCTAACACCCTGCAGGTACCGTGCGGAATACCTCGACCGGTTTGCTTGCTTAGTACTAGGGAAGGCACATTTTCCTCAGCATTTCTACTGCTTGCACTTGCTTGCTTGCTCTTGAAAAATGGTTTACAATTTAAAACCATTTGCTAACGAAAAATGGTTTAATTATTGAGCCATTTACTTGCTTGCTTAAAGATGGTTTACAATTTAGAAACCATTTACTTACTTTCAAAAATGGTTAACTCAAAACCATTTGCTTGCTTCCCTTGAAAAAATGGTTTTAATTATTCAAAAAACCATTTACTTACTTGCTATGAAAGATGGTTTGTACTCGAAACCATGAAATACCGATTACCATGATTTATAATAATAATAATAATACCTTTAGTATTTGGAAAATGAGTTTAGAACACTCCACCTCTTCCTTCTTCAAGCGAGAGCCTGGAGTTCCTGACTTTCCGCCTTTGCTTTAGCCTACACGCACTTTCGATGTATTGGAGTCACACCGTCCAGCACAACCAAGCAATTTGCACACTTGGTGCTAATTAAAATTCCAGAGAAAATATGTGGGCCCCGAATGCCATTCACGGGCATATGACTTGATTCTAGACTAAGGGACTTTCCATATAGTGCAGAACGCAACATTTAAGAAAATTACCATCGTTGTTGAATAAAATCCTGAAATTTTAACCAAAAATAGAAAAGCGAATCTAATTCGGCCGGGCGTAGAAATAGTCTAATTTCCTAAAATTTCCTAAAAATTCTAAACTCGGCTAAAATTTTGGAATTTGAATTTATATGACCTCCCCAAGAATATTCCAAGTCTTATATAGCCTTTAGGCTCGAAATAATACAAGTAGAAAATTTCCCACCTCTTGGTTGGCCAAAGCGAATTTTGGTGTCCCACCGCGTAAAAGCTCTCGTCGCGTAGAGTAGTAACTTAAACTTTGGTCAGAAAAATTCGACCTTTAGAATGACGTAGATCGATAAAACTAAATTTGGGTTTTCACATTTACACAATTCTCGGTGAAATCCCGTGTTTTTGGTACTCACGCGTAGCCCTCGTCGCGTAGAGCACTTTTCGTGTTTATCAGAATGAAATGAACGATTAGAAACTCGGGAATGCGAGAAGAAAACTAAAGAATAAGTAAAAAAAAACTCTCTCTATTAGCCGTCTCGATTAGGCCGCCCCTGCCATTCATTTGATGTTTTGTCCTTTTTTTTTTTTTTTTAATTTCTTTGTCGCTGGGACCCACATATCCTTTTTTCTTTCTTTGTCTGTCAGGTTTCAGCCCGAAACAATTTGGCTGTGCAGTTTCTTTGTTATCCTAAATGAATATTCTTTATATACTTGCAATTTTTCGAGATTTTCTAAATCCCGGTTTCGAGTTTCCTCCTAAACTCATAACAGAAATTCGTAAAATATTCGAAATTGTCTCAGATTCAACGAAGCTTTAAGTCACTAGATTCAGCGAGGCAGACTTAGCAGGCGCAGTCAGTTTCGTCATCAGAGATCTAAATTTCCGAACTTCACTGAAAAATTATGGCAATTTATTATTATTATTAATTTACTATTTAAGCTTCCATTAGTATGCTTTCACCTCCACTTTCCTTAATTACAAATTTGTCCTCAAGCATTAAATATTGCATCCTTTTAGGGAATTCCTACTATGGCCCATCTCTAGCAATTATGCCTTATATATCCTTTTTGCTAAATGACATTTGTACCCTTGTTTTAAGTACCAAATTCCGGGTTCCAAAATTTATAATTTCCTAATTTCATCTCCAAAATACTACAATGTGACACTTGATACTCTTATACACCCCTACAGTATCATGTACTGTACACTCTCTCGGGACGGGATGTTCTAAAGAATCCTCCTCGCCAAGACATTCGTCACTCGAAATGAAATGCTTCGAAAAGAAAGGAAAGACATCTATCATAGGAAAATAATTGAGGAGTACTTGAAGGCGCATACGGGCCTGCGGCTCCCCAGTAGCTGCCTCCCTCTCATGATTCCTTCCGCAGGGCTTTAACTAATGGAATCACTTTGCTTCTCAACCTTTGTTCCTTCGCGATCTACAATCTATACGGGTATCTCCTCGCTAAGTCGAATTCTCCTTTAAGCTTCCCTTACTTGGTTGCTCTCTCAATACATGTGAAGGATCCGGGATATATTTCCTCAACATTGATACATGGAAAGTATCATGAATCCTTGACAACTAGAGTGCTTCAATCATGGCTATTGGCCCCACTTTGCTCACGATCTCATAAGGTCAGTATACACGGGACTAAAAGCTTGCCTCGTTTCCAAATCTCAACACCTTTCCAAGAGTGAAATCTTGAACTTTATCACCTATTTCAAAGCGCAAGTCTCTCTGGCTTGGTTGTCCGCGCCAGCTTTCTGCTCATCTCTTCTTATCTTGATTATCCACGAGAACAACTTTCACTTTCTCTGAAGTGATCTGTACTAGTTCAGGGCCTACTAGTCTTCTCTTACCAACCTCATCCCAGCACAGTGGAGTTCTAAATTTCCTACCATACAATGCCTCAAATGGAGCCATATCTATCTTGACGATAAATTTGTGTTGTAAGTGACTCCATTAGTCTTTAGAAATTGAGTATCGGCTTCCTTTGAGATTCCGTACCTGGCTCTCGGCCTTATCCTCTAGCGTCTGAATAGTCCTCTCTGTGACCATCCGTCGAGGTAAATCTTTGTCTTTGAAATTGTAAATGAAATCACCTATATTTGTTCTGAAACTAAACTGAAAACACGGATGTAGGAACTGGGTTCTCGATACGAAACTTCTCAGCTGGAACCCCTGATCTGCTTATCTGTCCCACACATTACAAGTGGAGCGGCTTTCCAGTGGATCTCGACATTAATTGGTAGAAAATGGGCAAAATTTCGTGTCAGTCAACTAATACCCATATGGCATCATGTTGCCTGAGTCGGAGTGGAAGACTGTAACAAAATTCCTGTCTTTTCCCATTTCCATACTTTGGAATAGGGAATGCTATATCTTCCTGTGGGCCCTCTGATGCTCTGCGCTTCCTCTTGACGGGTTGGCACAGAAGCAGCTTCGCTATCTCTTTCTTCATCCCATTCCACATTAATATTCTTTCAAAGTCCACCGTACATTTGGTACTACACGGATGCATAGCATCTGCTTGTTGAATGTGCTTCTTGCCTAATGTCTCTTTATTTCGTCATACTGCATGCGCCACGTTCTCTATCCTTTCAGCATCATGCCATAAATCTCTGTTGAAACTCTTGCTCTTTCCTTTTATATCTCTTCCTTAAGCTTAATCATCTGTGGATCTGCTTGGCCCCTTATAATCGATCCTTTAAGAAGTGCAACATGAAATGTGGCTATGAGGCTTACAGATCTCGGCCTCGATATCACCTAAAGCTCTTAGATCTGACGGAGTGGAAGATGGCTTTGATCTCATATGGGACAGAGAACTCTCTGGTCGCTGCACCGAGGCATACGCGCTCACGACATTAGCTTTCTGGATGGTACTCGATAGTACGGTGGTAGTCCTTAATCATTTCGAGCCATCTTCTTTGCCCTCGGGTTTAACTGCTACGGGTGAAAATATATTGAAGACTCTTATGATGCATAAAGATCCTGCGAGGAACACCATATAAGTAATGTCTTATATCTTGAGCAAACCACATTTGCTATGACTCTAAGTCATGTGTAGGGTAATTCCTCCTCATGCTTCTTAATTTGTCTAGAGGCATATCACCCGTCCTGCATCGTGCAGCATCAAAACCATGACCAAGGCCTTTAGGAAGCATCCTTTAGTAAACCACGAGCCCATCTCTCCCATTGGGCGAAAATTTAGGAAGCTGGAGGCGAAGTCAATCTGCCCTTGACTCCTCGAAACTCTGTGCGAGCATCCGCGATCATACTTGACATGCTCTAAGTTGGCTTGGTCGGTGGGAAATTTTGCTATCTTGGAGAACCCCTCAGCAGAGCTTCTGTAATATCCTGCTAAACCCAGGAGCTTCTAACCTCGACACATTCTTTGGCGGTTTCAGTTTGCAGCCACATTTTAGGGATCCGCCACCCCCTCCGGTAGAGATCACATGACTGAGAATGCCACCTTGTCGAGCAAGCGACACTTGCTCAACTTGGCATACATTTGTTGCTCCTTAAGTGCAATGCAATCCTCGGAGTGTGCAGATGTTCCTCTGAACTCTGGCCAATACCTTTAGGATATCATCGATAAAAACTATAGCGAACCTATCCAATCTAATTTGAACCTGGTTCTCAAATCCATAATTTGCTTAGGAGCATTAGTAGACAAATGGCATCACGAACTCATAAATGCGTAGTGTCTGAATGCGATTTAGGTACATCACTCTCTGTACTCTCAATGATGATACCCGGAAGCCTCAGATCACATCTTGGGTATACTCGAGATCCTTGGAGTTGATCAAGTAACTCATCAATTACAGGGAGTGGATGCGATTGCGGATGGTAGCTTTCTGTTAGAATTTACTTTGTAATCTATACTGTAGCAAACTCCATCTTTCTTTTCCACGAAAGAGGAGCTCCCCATGGGGATAACCAGTCGAATGAATCCCATACTTAACAATTCTTCCTAGCCGGAGCCTTAAGCTCCCTCGGCTGCGAGGCCATCTATGGGAGGAATGGAAATGGCTCAGGTCAGGATCAATCAATGGTGAACTCCGCCTCTCTCTATCTGGAGGTAATCTGATATCATCGGGAAATACATGCAGAACTCTCGACAAGCTGGAATCTTATCGATATAGTCCCTCCTTCCTGTGCTTCACCACATAAGCTAGATAACCCTGACATCTTTTACGCAGCATTCTCTGTGCTGTCATGGCGGAGATCATACAGGAAGATAACTCTTTACGTAATCCTCGAGACTTTACCTCGATTTCCACGGCCTATTCGGCTTTACTTCCTTTTTATAACAATCTAACGTGGCTGTGGCGAGATAAGCCAATCATCACGAGAACCACATCAAAATCCTCATATCTAAAGCTCTGAATCCATTTGGGAACTCCTGTCCCTCAATCGAGAACTCTACTACTATCTCGAGCTACTCTGTCTGCAGTAACGGATCTCGATTGGAAGGAAACTCTCCTCCCGACCCTCTATGCCATTTGGGTCTCTGTCTGGAAGCGTCTAAGAAATGCTTGGATGCAAATGAATGTGGCTCTGGGTCGACTAATGTATATGCATCATGATCGAGATAGAAATATCTGAGGTGACCCGCATCTGGGTACATCACGCATCTTGAGTCCTGAAACATATACTCACGGCACGAGGTGCGGGGCTGCAATACTATCCACAGGGCCTTGCCTGCACTTACCTCTCCCGGCCACCTCACTTTATGGTGTATTGGCCCCTCTGTAGGAAACCTCTCTAAAGACTTACTATTAACAAATCTCACAGTGCAGGAATTGCCAGTGGGCCCAATTCTTGATGTCTCGCGCGATCAGGCGAGGGCACTCCCTAATGAAATGGCCTTCACGGCCACGATTAGAACACCTGTACTAAATCTCTTACACTCCCCCTGATGTCGCCTCTGACACATGTGACATACAGGAGGAATACTCTGGGTGCCCAGCTATGGCCCAGGGCCTGTGATCCACGACTAGAGATGGCTCCTCGACACGCACCTCGGCCTCTATAACCTCTGCTCTTGCTTTTCTTTCTGTACATGCTTTATCCTGAGCTTTGTTAGGACGTGCTTAGTGCATACTTTTACTCTTACTTTCACTGCTACGATGCATCGTAGTGCTTTGCTCGGCTCTCGGAGCGGCCTCTGCTAAGTCCCCGAATCTATTCTGAGACCTTGTCGGCTACGATCAGGTCTTTGTAGTCACGATAAAAACCTCTTGCATTTAGGGACTTCATGCCTTGAATGTATGGAACCAATCCCAACTGGTTAAGACCTCTTCTCATATTCGGCCCTTGACATGTTCTTATTCTAATTTGAAGAACTCCTCGATTTGAATCCTTATGACTTTAGGAAAAGATCGAAATTCGAGTGAATTCTTGTTGAAATTGGTCCCATGCTATACCATCAGGATACCTCCTTTCTACGGCATCCCACCAATCTTTAGCCCTGTCTTCCATTAGACAACTGGAAAACAAGACTCTTTGCTCATTTGTGCAGCCCATAACTCCATATACGCTGTTTACTCTATCTAGCCATAACTAGGAACATACGGATCACCCACTGTCGTCATATGGCTTGGCGCCCAGTTTTTGTACTCTCTCTATTGACCTCCCAGGTTCTTCAATAACCTCTCTAGGTGGTGGTGGAGGCTGCGACTGCTGACGGGTCGCTATGACTACTATCTGTGCAATCTGTGCCACTTGCTCTGTAACTAATCTGGCGCAGGCTCCCTGGTGGCGATAATGGTCGGCGACCCCTCTTCTTGGAAAGGCTGATTCATAGAGGCGGTAGTGGAACCAACTACGTGCTCATCTCTCATAGGTACTGTAGGACGCTCAGGAGCCTCTGGAATAACTCTCCTAGGACGACCTCTACGTCCTCTTCCTGACATAGTGCTGTATTTTCTAAAATCAACTATTTAATACTTTGAATTACTTGATATGTATGTACTTTAAGTTTGAACATGCATGGTTGCCAATACTTATGCTCTGATACCACCTTGCGTGGTATCATCTCCCTCATGTCTGGAGTTGTTGTATCTGACCTGCTACGTCACCTTGACACACCTTCACTTCCGGTGGCGAGTCACCGTCACTCCACGAAGAGAATCCCGGTAGTTACCTCTGCTTATTTAGAAACTCCTGTGGGCGGCGTATTAACTGCTAAAACCTCCTATAAAAATTTTCTTTTCTAAACTTATGATTTTTATAAAATTTCGGCAACATAACATCTGCATATAGGATATGTCCCAAATCCTGTATACATCGATTCTGCTTATATCAAATATGTGACCCGACATGCCAACACATTCTCACAAAAAACTACTCTCATGTACATTCATATGTTCTATTATACAGAAGTTCAGTATTTCCTTACACAATATTATTAATTACATCAACGATATAAATGTCGGGAGAATCTATGCCTTGTCCAGGAGTGTACATGCACAGAAAATAGTTTTAAATACAAAATAATAGGCTAAACGAGGCTCGAGTGAGTGTATGTTTTATAAAATGTTTGTTTTCTTTAGAAAACATCTCAAAGCGTAAAACTTTCTTTAATTCGGAAGCTTTTACTTTAGCACCTTTACTTGCTTTTAAAGTTTCTAAAACTTTTCTTAGCTTCTTGCTTTGCTTTTTCTTTAAAAGCATAAAACTCTTATTGTTTGCTTGCTTAGAAGTTTATAAAACTTCTCAAATTTCTTTGCTTGCTTTCTTTATCTTGTTTGAAAAAGTTTCTTAAAACCTTTCACAAACCTTTTGCTTTAAAGTTTCTCAAAACTTTTCATAAAAATGGGAGCACAAATATGGCATTCTTTGAAAATAAAACGAACGCTGGGCGCCGACACGTTTGCTAAAACTCTCGGCCAGGAAGCGGCCCAGAACGATAGTTGATTTTCAAGCTGTATGTGTAAGCATAAAACATCAACCCTTTGGAGCTGACACCTTCTTTTGTACCACTAGTGAACGGGCACAGGCGGCCGTGCGGTGGAAGGACACAGGTCATCACTCGGGTGAATATGGTGGAATTGACACAGGTCGCCATCAATAATTTGGATTAGAGCTCATAACCTTATATACTCACATCGTGCCCGGTCTCCTTTAAATGCATGATGTATGTCCTAAGTTTGCCAACCGGGCAAAACTACAATGCATGTATGAAATCTAACACCACCCAGGTACACGTGCGAATACCTCGTAGGTTTGCTTGCTTGAAATGCCCAAGGAAGGCTGTTTTCTAAACATTCTTTGCTTGCTTGCCTTGCTCTTGAAAAATGGTTTTACAATTTAAAACCATTTAGCACTAACGAAAAATGGTTTATTATTCAAAACCATTTACTTGCCTTTAGCAAAGATGGTTTTACAGTTTAGAAACCATTTACTTACTTTCAAAAATGGTTTTAACTTCAAAACCATTTTGCTTGCTAACGAAAAAATGGTTTAATTATTCCAAAACCATTTACTTACTTGCTTTGTGAAAGATGGTTTGTACTCAAAACCATGAAATACCCGATGCAAAACAGTTTATAATAATAATAATAATACCTTGTAGTATTTGGAAAATGAGTTTAGAGCACTCACCTCTTTGCTTGCTAAACTTGAGCCACGGAGTTCCACAACTTTCCGCCTTTGCTTTTAGCCTACACTCGATGTATTAGATCACACACGTCAAACCTGGCCAAGCAATTTGCACCTTGGTGCTACAATTAAAATTTTCAGAAAATATGTGGAGCCCCGAAATGCCATTCACGGGCACTATGACGATTAGACTAAAGGGACTTTCCATATAGTCTAAAAACACTGAAAACATTTACGAAAATTACAATAAGTTTGTTGAATAAAATCCACGAAATTTTAACCAAAGCATAAGCGATCTCGAAATTCAGCGATTTGTCAGAAAATAGTCCCCAAAATTTCCTAAAATTTCTAAAATTCCTAAACTCAGCACAAAATTTTGGGATGAATTTATGACCTGCAGAATATTCGAGTCATTATATAGCCTTTGAAACGAAATAACCACAAGTATAGGAAAATTTCCCACCTCTTCCAAGTTTGACAAAAAGCGAAGATTTTGGTGTCCACCACGTAGCTCGTCGCGTAGAGTAACTTAAGCTTTGGTCAGAAAAATTCGACCCTTAGAATGGCGTGAATCCCGATAAAAACTAAAAATTTGGGTTTCACATATTTACACAATTCTCGGTGAAATCCTGTGTTTTGGTACTCACAGCGTAGCCCTCGTCAGTAGAGCACTTTCGTGTTTATCGGCAATCAGACGATTAGAAACTCGGGGAATGCGAAGAAAACTAAAGAATAAAAGTAAAAAAAAAAACTCTCGTAGCCGTCTCCGATTAGGCCAGCCCCTGCCATTCATTTGATGTTTTGTCCTTTTTTTTTTTTTTTTTATTTCTTTATGTGGGACCCACATATCCTTTTCTTTCTTTGTCTGTCAGTTTCGGCCAAAAACAATTTATTTTGTCACGGTTTCAATTTATTTATCCTAAATGAATATTCTTTATATACTTACAATTTTCGAGATTTTTCTAAAATCCGGTTTAGTTCCTCTGCACTTATCGCGCAGAAATTCGTAAAATATTCTGTCACACCCCACCCCCTACTATCGGCGAGTGTGCGAGCCTCCACAATCCCGGCCACGTTACCTCCTAACGACTAGAAACTCCTATTGAAGCGAAGCGTATTGCTTGCTAAAACACGGGGGCACGAGTTCCACTTTCACAGCCTTTACTTTTTAACCTACACACTCCATAGAATACGACGACATATTAATCGCCTATGTATAGCGTATAAACTTAGCGTACTTCACACGCAAGTCACTTTAGGTCACACAACATTCATATAAAGTCAGTGCTGATTCTGCTTGAAGCGCTAAAAAACCTAACAAAAAAAACCACTCGTTTAGTACCCTTTTTCAACAATACTCTATGGACTTTATTACCCAAAAATTATTCAAAAGGTCTTCAAAATTTGTAAACTCCAGATCAGTCCTTTATATATCCAATGACATCTCTTTAAAATTTCAATGTAAATTTCCTTCTCTAAGGCCCTCAACCACATAACACAAATTACAGCATGTTTTTGATTCCAACTCACTGAATCACCTACTGTTATCCTTGATTTCTGGGATCTTAACTCCATAAATTGGAAACGGTTTTTTCACTCATTTGAAGCTATGATTCTAAGGTTCAACTCAGTGGAATCACCCAATTTGGATCACCAAAACTCGAGTTATTGTATTTTACATCTAGATGACTCAATTTGGCAGAACAGAATCTACACATAGCTCCACTTTGACAAATTTTATAGGAACTTTGGCTTATAATTTGCATTCACTTCCTTCAGCTAACTTGATATTCCCTAGATGTCTATTTACCCAAATTTTGAATCACTCAATTTGGATGAGTGAAACTCCACTTATGTGCTGCTTACTACAGCCATACCCAAAACAGAGCAAAATCAGTGAGCTACACGAGCTCACCTTTCATAAGTCCATGTTGGGGCCTTAGAGTTACAATTTGCTCTTGGTTCCTTCTATACATTTGTAGCCCTATCTCTTATGGTTCTTTACCAATTGGAATCAATTCATTTGGATGATTATAGCAATCTATAGCAAAAACAAAAACAGTGGTTTTGCAAATTTTGACAGAATTTCCTTTAAAAACCCTAACATTCTCCTTTTACAACAAATTCATCAAAATCAACATGAATTCATCAAACCAACTACAACACTTGGGTGGTGATTTGGAACTTCAAACCACAAAACTGGGGTGAAAATGCAGAACTCTACCTGGGTCCTCCAATTCTTTATGAAGCCACATAAATAAGAGGATTCCATGGTTATTTCACCAATTGAGTTTTCCCCTGAAACTTCAAGAACCTAGGGTTAATGTAGTCTCTACAAAACCTAGAACAAGGAGTAACTAAGTTCCATGAAATGCATACCAAGCTCAAGACATCAAAATACACTTAATTCCAAGACATACATACCTTGATCTTCTTCTCCTCCTCCTCCTTCTTCCTTCTCTTCCTCTTCCCCTTCTCTTGGCTCTCTCCTCCTCCTACAGGTTTGCTAGCCTTTGGAGACCAAAAATATGATTTTGGCTTTTGTTTTTCCATTATTATAATATCAACTTTCATTAATTGAATATTTGACCCTCATCTCTTTAATATTTGCACATCAACTCTTGTTATTTGTATAATGGCCCATCTCTACTTTGATTAAATTTTGGTCCTCCATCTTTTTAATATTTGATATCAACTTGTATTATTTTCATTTTGGCATACTATCTTCTCAAATTATGCCCTTTATATCCTTTGGAATTTACCACTTTACCCTTGCACTAGTACCTCAATTTAGGGTTCCTAATTTTTTATCATTAATAACAACTCCCCAGAAAACTATTATAATGGCACTTAGTGCTCGTATAAGCCCACAGGTTACGTATGCTTTGTACACCTTTCTCGGGGCCAGGGTGTTCTGAGATTCCTCCTCCTTAGGAACATTTCGTCCTCGAAATGAGCAACTAAACTCCAAAAAAGAAAGGAAGGGAAAATACCTCATGTGGAAAATAAGTGAGAATGCGGCCAGCATCTGAGCCTGAAACAATGCGAGCCTCCCTCTCATGATTCTTCATAAGACTTTAACTAATGGAATCACTTTGCCTCGACACCTGTTCATACGATCAATGCACCATAGGTGTCTCTTCATAAGTCAAATTCTCCTTTAAGCTGCTGATGGGTTTGCTCGATACATGTGAAGGATCAGGGATATATTTCCTCGACATCGATACATGGAATGTATCATGGATCATGATAATTACAGGGGGTAACTGACTTGTAAGTCTGGCAGCTATACCTTGTCTCGCAAAGGTCCGATATACCTCCCGGATTAAGCTTGCCTCGTTCCCTGAATCTCGACCACACCTTTCAGTGAAATCTTAGACTTGGTCACCTATCTGGCTTGCAGAATCTCGGCGTTGTCGCATAAGCTTTTGTCTATCTCTTGCTATCTTCAAGTTATCACGAACAACTTTCACTTTCACGAAGTGATCGTACTAGTTCGGGGCACCGTGGTCTTCTCTGCTGACCTCATCCGGCCTTTGCTGAGTCCTGCATTTCTGTAAGCCACAGCGCCTCGAATGGGGCCATATCTATCTTTGGCTTGATGGCTATTGTTGTGAGCCAAACTCCATTAGTGCTAAGTGGTATCCCAACTGCTGATTCCATCACACAAGCTCGGCCCATATCCTCTAGCACGTCTGAATAGTCCTCATTGACCATCAGTGCGGGATGAAATCATCTTTGAAATGAGCGAGTCAAAGGCGTTTGCAAGCTAGGCTGAAACTGGATGTGAACTGGGGTCTCGTCTGAAACTATCAGCGGAACCCCCGCTGAGAGTCTCAGCCCCATCTCATCCACATACAATTTGGGCTGACTTTCGAAGAATCCTCGACATTAAGCGGTAGAAAATGAAGCGGACCGTCGTCGTCCCGACTATCACCTATATAGCATCATCTTTTGCCTTTGAGTCGTGGAAGACTGTCCACAAAATCCATAGTGATCTTCTCCCATTTCCATCTTTGAATAGGAGTAAGCGTGGCATCTTCCCTCACGGGCCTGGTGCTCTGCCTTCACTGTGACGGGTTAGACATACGGAAGACGAAACTTGCAATCTATTTCTTGTCCGTTACAGAGTAATGTTCTTTCAAAGTCACAGTACATCTTGGTACTACACGGATCATAGCATCTGTGAATGAATGTACTTCTTCCATAATGTCTCTCTTCATTTCGCCATGCAGCACGCACATTCTCTGTCCTTTCAACATCAGCATGCCATCATCTCCCAATTTGAAACTACCTTTCTTTCCTTTTTCTATCTCTTCCTTAAGCTTAATCATCTGTGGATCCTGCGGCGCCTGCTTCAGAATGCGATCCACTAAGAGTCTAACATGAAATGTGGCTAACAGGCTCCTGAATCCTGGTACTCGATATCACCTAAGGCTCTTAGATCCACAGCTAGGTGGAAGATGCTTTGATCTCATATGGGGCAGAACTCTCTGGTCCTTTTCCGAGGCATACGCTACGACATTAGCTTTCCTGGATGGTACTCCAATAGCAAATACGTTCGTAGTCCTTAATCAACTCAAGCCATCTTCTTTGCCTCGGGTTTAACTCTTTGGGTGAAAATATATTGAAGACTCTTATGATGCAGTAAAGATCCTGCGAGGAACACCATATAGAAATTAATGTCTCATATCTTGAGCAAAACGGCTAGCTATGAGCTCACAAGTCATGTGTGAGGGCCATTTCCTCCTCATGCTTCTTCGGTGTCTAGGCATATGCAATCCTTACATCATTCTGCATCAAAAACCTGACCAGGCCTTGTAGAAGCATCCACTTGTAAACCCTGAGGCCATCTCTCCCATTAGGCGAAGCTAGGCTGGGTGAAGTCGATCTGCCCTTGACTCCTCGAAGCTTCTTGGCGAGGCATCCAGCCCGATCATACTTGACATCTTTCCTAGTTCGACAGTCGGTGGGTACGCTTTATCTTGGAGAACCCCTCGACAAACTTCTGTAATATCTGTTCAAACCCGAGGAAGCTTCTAACCTCGACACATTCTTTGGCGGTTTCAATTTACAGCATTTTACGGGGATCGCTCCTTCTCAGTGAGATCACATGACTTCAAGGGATACCACCTTATCGGCTTAAGCTGACACTTGCTCTGACTTAACTCTGGCCTTCGGCTCCGCTTAGGGTGCATGACTACAATCCTCGAGGTGCTCACGAATGTTCCTCTGAACTGCACGAATACACTAGGATATCATCGATAAAAACTATAGCTTGAACTGTCAAATACGAATTTGGAATGCGGTTCATCAAATCCATAAGCGACTGTAGGGCATTAGTCAGCCAAGGCATCTGAAGAGCTTTCATGTCAGTAGCGTGTCTGAATGCGTCTTGGAACATCACCCTCTGCACCCTCAGCGTGATACCTAGACCTCAAATCTATCTTGGGTACTGGGACCCTGGAGGCGTCAGATAACTCATCGATCTGGGGGTGGATCGGTGGATGGCCTTTGTTCGGTACACTTTGTAATCTATACACGTTGCGAGACTCCCATCTTTCTTTTTCACGAAGAAATTTGGAGCTCCCATTGGGGATATGCTCGGTCGAATGAATCCTTACTTAACAATTCTTCTAAGCGAGCCTTAAGCTCTCTCGACTCTGAGAGCCATCCTATGGGAGGAATGGAAATGGGCTCGGTCACGGGGATCAAATCAATGGTGAACTCCACCTCTCTTTAAGAGGTAATCACGCAATATCATCTGGGAATACATGCGGGAACTCTCTAACAACTGAATCTCATCCACGAGTCCTGGCTCTGTTTCCACCACATCGCTAGATAACCTGACCCTTACGCGACATTCTGTATTTGTCATGGAGATCATCTTGGAGAGGAAGATAACACTCTACATATTCCCTGAACTTAACCTCCATTTCTTTGGCCTATACGACTTTACTTCCTTTTTATAACAATCTAGTAACGAAAACACATGGGCGAGATAGCCAATCCGTCTTAGAGAACCACATCAAAATCCCCTCATATCTAAGGCCACTTGAATCCATTTGGGAACTCTGTCCCTGTTCCAGAACTCTACTATCTCGACTACTCATGCGAGAATAACGGATCTCGGTGGAAGGGAAAACCCTCATCGACCCTCCCAATGGTGGGTCTCTATCTGGAGGCGATCCCAGAAAGGCTGGATCTGAATGAATGTGTGGCTCCACAGGTCCACTAATGTATAAACTTATCATGATCAAGGATAGAAATAATGCAGTAACCAATGCAGGCTGTCCAGCATCTTCTTTGGTCATGACATATCTCTGGCTGAGTGCGAGTCATGCGTACCCACTGGGGCCTTGCCTCTACCTCTGCCACGGCCGCCTCTGCCTGCTTGTTTGTGTTGGCCCCTCCCCAGCAGGACACCTCTTCCCAGACGACCTGCAGTGTCTTTAATTTACGGGTATTGGGTGGCAAGGCCCATTCACGTGTTTACGCAATCAGTTGAGGACCTCCTAATAAAATGGCCTACAGCCCTGTTCATTCTGTCTTGAATCTCTTCGCTCCCGTGATGTAGCCTCGAGCACATATGATCTGGAGGAAGGCTAAGGTGCCACTAACTGGCCCCGAGGCCCTCATTTGATCCCATTGGGGTAGCTCCTCAGGCACCGCACCTCGACTCAACCTCACCCTTGTTCCTCTTCTATTTGTCTTGTCGGGCTACGTTGGGAAGTTTGGTGCCTCCTCTTCCTTTGCCTGCTACGTACATAGCCATTCGTGCTAACACTCAACTCGGAAAAGCCTATTAAGTCCCAAATCTATTATGAGGAACCCTTGAACAAAATGCACTCGGATCAGTCTTCAATCCGGCAGAAGCCTTTTGCACTTCATGGCTTCATCGGCTTGAATATATGGAACCAATCTAACTAGTTAGAGAACCTCTTCTCATAATCGACAACGCGTGTTCTTACGTTCGCTTTGAAAGAACTCCTCGATTCGAATCCTTATGACTTTGAGGAAAGAACTGTCGATTACTCTTGTTGAAATTGGTCCCCATGATGATATGCCATTAGGATACCTCCTCTCCCTGACGTCCACGATCCTTAGCCACATGTGTGAGCGGAAAACAAGACTCTTTGCTCATTTGTGCAGCCCATAACTCCGTAAACCTTATTTACGCGGTCTAGCCATAACCAGGCTGCCTCTGGATCACCACTGCCGTCATATGGCTTGGCGCCCAGCTTCTGTACTCTCTCTATCGACCTCCCAGGTTCTTCAATAACCTCTCACAGGTGGTGGTGGAGGCTACTTGACTGTGACCAGCGTCGTATGGCTATTCTTGTAATCTGTGCCACTGCTTTCGGTATAAACAATCCTACAGCCTTGGGCTCCTGCTACGGTGACGGATGGTCCAGCGACCTGTGCTTGGAGGCTGATTCATAGAGCGAGTAGTGGAATGACTATGTGCTCATCACTCTCGGGTACTTAGGCCTTTCGGACACTTAGAATATTTCTCCTAAGACGACCTCAGCGTCCTGCACTTTGACATAGTCTTTATTATAAAAAAATGGCTGATTTAATACTTTGAATCACCTCCTTATGTATGTACTTTGAATTGGAAAATGCATGGTTGCGGTAGTGTAAAATAGTGTATCGAAAACTCACGATGTAATAACCATATGCTACGATACCACCTTGTCACACCCCCACCCCCTACTATCGGCAGGTGTGCCGGCCACTCCACAATCGGCCCGTTACCTCCTAACGACTAGAAACTCACGTGAAGCGAAGCCGTGACCTTGCTAAAACACGAGGCACGGTTCCACACTTTTCCGTAACTGCACCCAACCTACACTCGGCCGAATCTGTGACATATTAATCGCCTATGTATAGCGTATAAACTTAAGTGCTACATAAGTCACTTTAGGTCACAACATTCATATAGAGTCAAATTAACAATTTACCCTTGAGCACTAAAAAAACCTAACAAAAAAACCACTCATTTTGGTACCCTTTTTCCAACAATACTCTATGGACTTTATTGCAAAAATTATTCAAAGGTCTTCAAAATTTATGAAACTCTCAGATCAGTCCTTTATATATCCAATGACATCTCTTTAAAATTTCAATGTAAATTCCTTCTCTAAGGCCCTCCAACCACATAACACAAGTTACAGCATGTTTTTGATTTAAACTCACTGAATCACCTACTGTTATCCCTTGATTTCTGGGATCTTAACTCCATAATTTGAAATGGTTTCTTCACTCATTTTGAAGCTATGATTCTAAGGTTTCTTCTCCAATTGGAATCACCCAATTTGGACCACCAAAACTCAAGTTATTGTATTTTACATCTAGATTACTTAAATTGGCAGAACAGAATCTGCACATAGCTCCACTTTGACAAATTTATGGGCACTTTTTGGTTACAATTTGCATTCACTTCCTTCCTTCTTATTCCCCCCTAGATGTCTATTTTGCAGAATTTTGAATCACTCAATTTAGGATGAGTGGGCTTCCGCCATATGGCCAAACACTACAAACCATACCAAAACAGAGCAAAATCAGTGACTACACGAGCTCACCTTTCAGTCCCATGTTGGGAGCCTTAGAGTTACAATTGCTCTTGGTTCCTTCTATACATTGTAGCCCTATCTCTTGGTTCTTTACCAGTGGAATCCAATTCATTTGGATGATTATAGCAATCTATAGCAAAGCAAAAACAGTGGTTTACCAAATTTTGACAGAATTTCCTTTAAAAACCTAACATTCTCCTTTTACAACAATTCATCCAAAATCAACATGGAATTCATCAAAACCAACTTCACAACACTTGAATTGGTGATTTGGAACTTCAAACCACAAAACCCTAGGTGAAATGCAGAACTCTACAAGGTCCTCCAATTCTTTATAAAACCACATAAATAAGAGGATTCCATGGTTATTTTCACCAATTGGGTTTTCCCCACAAAACTTCAGAATTCTAGGGTTAATGTGATCTCCACAAAACCCTAGAACAGGAGTAACTAAGTTCCATGGAAATGCATACCAAAAGCTCAGAACATCAAAATACACTTAATTCAGACATACATACCTTGATCTTCTTCTCCTCCTCCTCCTCCTTCTTCTTCCTTCTCTTCCTCTTCCTTCTCTTGGCTCTCTCCTCTCCTCCTACGGGTTTGCTAGCCTTTGGAGACCAAAATATGATTTTGGCTTTTGTTTTTCCCATTATTATAATATCAACTTTTCATTAATTGAATATTTGACCCTCATCTCTTTAATATTTGCACATCAACTCTTGTTATTTGTATAATATTTATCTACTTTGATTAAATTTTGGTCCTCCATCTTTTTAATATTTGATATCAACTTGTATTATTTTCATTTTGGCATATCTTCTCAAATTATGCCCTTTATATCCTTTGGAATTTACCACTTTACCGCACTAGTACCTCGATTTAAGTTCCACAATTTTATCATTAATAACAACTCCCGAAAACTATTATAATGGCACTTGGTGCTCGTATACGCCCCTACGGTTATGTCTTGTACATTTCTGGGACAAGGGCGTTACAATTGACGTCTCGGAATTCAACGAAACTTTTCTAGGTCACTAGATTTCGCGGGAGGCAGACTTAACGGCGCTGATCCGTTTCGATCATCGAGATCTAGAATTTTAGACTTCGCGAAAAATTATGGCAATTTATTATTATTAATTTACTATTTAAACTTCCGTAATTATACTTTCACCCCCTCACTTTCCTTAATTACAAATTTGTCCTCGAAGCATTTAAATATTGCAAATCCGACTTTTGAAATTCCTACATGGCCCCATCTCTAACTTAATTATGCCTTATATATCCTTTTTGCTAAATGACATTTATTGCCCTTGTTTTAAGTACCAAATTAGGGTTCCAAAATTTATAATTTCCTAATTTCATCTCAATACTGATATGACACTTGACCTCTTATACACCCCTCTGATGTGTATCTTGCCACACTCTCTCGGGCGGGATGTTACACGAATTCAAGTAGCAGGATTTCAACCCCATGCTCCTCTTAACCACTAGCTACTTGACCTCTACCACGAGGCGGAAATCTTGTGTGTGAAGTTTGTCAGCTACTATGGTCCTAATCTACGGATGAAGACCCTCTGACCAAATCTCTTGGTCTTGAAACTTGATCATCACGATAAATGGGGCGTAATACGTGACTCAGAAAATCTCCTCTCATAATCACATCCGCAGAGAGTGTCCTATCGGCCCTAAAGAACTCCCTCGGCCTTTGCATCTACGATGCTTGGTAGAACGAGCTTGTCTGTAAACTCACCTTAAATTGTGCCGGGACACTCTATACGGGGCATCTGCTCTGACGCCCTCCACCACTCGATGCTCGTCCCGCCCAGGAGAAAGGCGGGAAAAGTGACCATCTGCTCGTCCCATACCTTGCATCACTGTTGGGCAGTTCATTTCCCTCTAACCATGTGAAGCCTTTTGGGTCTCTAATCCATCATAGTTTCGTGCTAGCTTTCGCCTCTCATAGAAACTCTCACCGCTCTCGGGGTACATCGTAATGCGATGGCTAAAGGCCGGAGCCATCTGCTCTTGTTATCGTCCTCCCACGACCTCGGGAGGTGAGTGGTGGCCCAAATGCGGTGGCATAGGGTCACTCTGTCTTGTCGGTGGAGGAACATAAAGCGGATTCATCAACATATTCCTCTGGTGGTGAATGCTATTGCTCGGGCTCTCTGGTGGGGGAGTCGGCCTCGACGGCGCGACACACGTAGATTCAAAATTTTAATATGTCATGTAATGCATATATGATTTTAAATCACATAAACAAATAATTTATCTCGATTTTAAAACCAGTATTAAAACAATCGAGATGAAAATCAAATTTTCAAATCGCATAATATTTTCAAAGCAGTGGCTCGATACACGTTGAAGGATCAGAGCAGTTAGCCTCATAGTTAGGGGACCTCCGGCACTCAGCGAGGATATAAAACTTTCCTTAAAACCGTAAATTAAAATCGATGAAGTGACCGCTACAATTAACTACATATCTTTTAAAAATAATGCGAATGAAGTCTTCAAAAAATTTCTTTTTCTTTTCTTTTCAACTAGATTTTTCGGGAAAATCGGCCGAGATTTCCTCGTTTCGGACTTTCCCAGGTACAAAACCCTGATGAGAAACATTTAAAAACACTTCTAAACTGGTCATCAACTTCATATTAGGACTCACCGTCCTGACCAAATCAAACACAATATGCATATACATTTATTTCTTTCAAATCATCAAAACATATAAACCTTCTTCAATTCGTGCATAATTTTGTAAAACATGACAAAATGTTCACGTATACAATATGCGAAATTATTTTCAATGCGGTCACATGCGTCATCTCCTCGATAGCTCGACTCACTTTGCACGGGGTGCTCTAGAGCGCACTGTCTCGGGTCCTACGAAATATTTGTTGAAACATGGAAAAAGAGTGAGCTAAGCGAGCTCGGTGAGTGTACATTTTCATTTAAATAACATTTTGAGTACATATCAAAATAATACATACTTATACAATTAAAATCCCATTTATACATTAAACATTTATGCCTTAAACTTTCTTTCCATAAATACTTATACCATTAAAATCAGTTTATGCTTTAAACATTTATACCTTAAACTTTCTTTCAATAAATACTTATGCATTTAAAATCCATTTATGCTTTAAGCATTTATGCCTTAAACTTTCTTTCAATAAATACTTGTCATTTTAAAATCCATTTATGCTTTAAACATTTGTCTGCCGTAAACTTTCTTTCTTTCTTTCTTTCTTTCTTTCTTTCTTTCTTTCTTTGATGGAACCCGGGGAATAAACACAGAGCAGTTTAAGTCTCGTTGCCCATGTGGTGAGAGACAGTCACATTCAGTCATGCTCCCTTCTGGCTGCGGAGAAACTCACGCTTTATAGGGTTCAGTCATGAATGCTTTATCACGTGTAAGGATATTACTCTAGACACTATTTCCCTCCCTCAGTTAGTAACCTGCTTTACCCTCTTAATCCTTACGGCAAAAGTACCAGTCTCCAGTCCTGCAGTCATAGGGGTTTAGGGTAACCATCAGTAAAACATTTCTTCAAAATACATTTATAAATACATTTAAATCCTTTACTTTATCATTAAAACACATATGCATACTTTAAACATTTTTAAACTTTCATAATACGCCTTAACATAGCCATACATATTTAATACACATATAAATATAGGCATTGATAAGATAAAGCAATCTGAATAAAACATTTCCATATGCCTTAACATTTACATAAAATTTACATTAAACTTTCAATTTAGCATTAAAACCATTCTAACTTTTAAAAACTAAATTACCGAAATATCATTTTATTTCCTTTGATTCATAGCTCAATTCGCTTGCTTCCGTTTGAGTTCAGTTTCCGTCCGATAGTCCTTTTCACCTTTTCCAAGAAAATCACAATTACACATTAACCATAATTTCCATTTAATCCACCATAAACACTCATTCCTATATTATTTGTAGAATTATCCTCAAGTGCTCTGCATGTTCTTCTCCACTGCCCGAATAGATCAGTATATCGTCAATAAACACGATAACAAACTGATCTAAGTAAGTGTAACGCCCCGGTCCCGAGAAAGGTGTACAGTACATGTAACTGTAGGGGCGTATACGAGCACTAAGTGCCATTATAATAGTTTTGGGAGTTGTTATTAATGATAAAAATTAGGAACCCGAAGTGGGGTACTAGTGCAGGGTAAGTGGTAAATTCCAAAAGGATTATAAGGGCATAATTTGAGAAGATAGTATGCCCAAAATAGAAAATAATACAAGTTGATGTGCAAATATTAAGAGATGAGGGTCAAATATTCCAGCTTAATGAAAAGTTGACAATTATAATAATGGGAAAACAAAAGCCAAAATCATTTGGTCTCAAGAGCTAGCAAGCCCCGTAGGAGGAGGGGAGAGAGCCAGAGAAGGGAGAGAAGAAGAAGGAAGAAGGAAGGAAGGAAAAGATCAGGTATGTATGTCTTTGGAGTAAGTGTATTTTGATGTCTTGTGGCTTTATTATGCATTTCCATGGGGTACTGGTACTCCTTATTCTAGGAGTTTTGTGGAGAAGATACGTAACTCCTAGGAGTGCGAGGATTTGTGAGCTTAATTGGTGAAAATAACCATGGAAATCCTGTGGTTTTTATAAGAAAATTGGAGACCTGCGTAGAGACCTATGCATTTCTAAGGTAGAATTCAGTCTGTTGTGAAAGACAATTTGAATGTCCATGTTGATACGATAATTGTTAACAAAAAGAAGTAGGACACAAAAGAGAGTTCTGTCAGAAAACTAGCAAAATAACACATTTTTATTATAGACCAGTTATAATCATCCAAATATTCCAGTGTCAAAGAACCATAAGAAAGACCTGGGAGCTAAATGTATAGAAAAGGGCCAAACAGAGAGCCATAACTCTAAGAATAATACAGACTTTGGCTCAAACTCGTGTGCTCACTGATTTAACTCTGTTTAGTATGAAATGTAATATTTAACCATAAGTGAATTTCACTCATCCAAACAGTAATTCAAAATTCTGGGTAAGCTCTGGGCATCTAGAGAACTGAGAAGTGAATGCAAGTATAAACGAGAATACCCATAAAAAATTTGTCAGAAGTGAGCTTATGTGCAGTCTGTTCTGCAGAGCAGTCATCTAGGCTGTAAAAGTACAATGTAGCGGTTTGTGATCCAAGCCAGGCCTGATTTCAATTGGAGAAAGGCGCAGAATCGCCTTCAAATGATGAAGAAAGCCGACTTTCAAATGGATTGAATCCCAGAAATCAGAGATAGCAGTAGTGATTCGGTATTTGAAGTCAGCATCGCGGCACGGCTGTGTTATGTGGTTGAGGAGCATGAAAGAATTTTATTGGCTTACAAGAGATGTCGTGGTGCTATAAAAAGGACACGATGCGGAGACTCGCAGAATTTTGAAGACGCTGATAATTTTTGGCGATAAAGTCCATAAGGTATTGTTGAAAAGAACACCCAAATGGTGGTTTGTTAGGAACTTTTGAGTGCTCCAGAGTAAGTATTAATTTGACTTTTACATGAATGTTGGCCAATAAAGTGACGCAGCATTATTAATGCAGATAAGACTATACGGCTATACATAAACTTGATAATAATCGTCGTGTCAGTGGTGTGGCAAATTAAAAAAATGAAAGCGAAGTGTGAGCTAATGCCACTCAAAGTTAGCAACAAAGAAAGTGAGTATTCTAAACTCATTTCCAAATACTAGTGTATAATAAAAGCTACTTTACCTTTGGTATTTAATGGTTTAATTTGTAAACCATTTTGAAAGCAGCAAATGAATTTAGAAAGAAAGCAAATGGTTTGATTTAAGCCATCTTTGAAAAAGCAAGCATTGGTTTTAAATTGTAAAACCATAAATAAGTAAGTAAGCAAATGGTTTTAGATAGTTAAACCATTTTCAAAACAAGTAAGCTTAAGCAAATGGACTTTAAATGTAAAGCCATTTTCAAAACAACGAAGCAAGCAAAAGAAAATTTTGGCAAAGCAAGGCCTTCCTAGTTTTAATAGCAAGCAAGCCAGGTCGAAGGTATTAGTGCGTGCACGGTGGTGTTAGGATCTCATACATGCATTTTAGTTTTGCCTGGTCGGCAAACTTAGGACATACATCATGAATTTAAAGAGGCAGTAGCGTACGAAGTATATAAGGTTATGAGCTCTAGCTAAATTATGGTGATGGCGACCGAGGTCAATTCTATATTCAGGAAAAAAAAAGGTGATGCGGACCGGTCCTTCCACGGCACGGTCGCGACTTAGTGTTCACTAGAGTCTGATAAGCAAAAATAGGCCTCCAGTGGTTGATGTTTTATAAGCATAATATACGATTTTGAAAAATCCAGCCATTGGTTCCGGTCGCCAGGCTTAGGAGAGTTTAAAGCAAGCGGTTGAGCCGGGCTCCGTTTTATTGCTAACATCTGGTTGAGCGAGCTCCGTGTTTATGAAGTTTTGAAAGCTTTTTTAAGCTGAGTTTATGAAAAGTTTTGAGCAACTTTTTAAAGCAAGAGTTGAGAAAAGTTTTAGAAACTTTTAAAGTAAGATAAACGAAGCAAGCAGAGAGATTTTGAAAGGTTTATAAACTTTCAAATGCAACTGACCAAAGTTCGAAACTTTTAAGTAAAATAGTAAAGAAAAATATTTACGGAAAATATCATGTAAGCGAAAGTTTCACAGTTTTAGATGTTTTAGAAAAAGCAAGAACATTTTCTAAAATCATGCACTCCTTTGAGCTCGTTTAGCTCATTATTTTCTGTTTTAAAAACTATTTTTTCGAGTCTGGTACACGGAGCCATTTGGAGCATAGTAAGTTCTCGACTTTTATATCAGTCTTTGTAATTAATAATCTTGTAAGGAAATACTTTCGAATTTGTATAATGGGCATATGTATGTACATAATATAGTTTTGTGAAAATGTGTGGGCTTGGCTCTTTTGAAAGAATGTTGTTGGTTGCCATATTTGGAATTGTGTGGAATTGTGTATACGGGTTTTGGGACATGTCCTATATACGAATTTGTTATCTTTAGAAATTTTATAAAACCACGAGTTTAGAAAAAAATTTATAGGAGGTTTTATGACGTCTGACGGCTTCACGGGGAGTTTCTAGTCGTTAGAATTAGAGGCAGGGATTCCTGTGGAGTGTGCGACACACTGCCGATAGTAGGGGGGTGAGGGTGTGACAAGGTGGTATCGGAAGCGGGGTTGTATACAATAACTGGGTTGTAGGAGAGATGATACCACGCGAGTGGTATGAGCATAAAGTGGTTAGTAAGCATCGTGGTTTCGTATACACTATTTTACCTCTGTGATATGCATTTCCAATTCAAAGTACATACATATGAGGTGATTCAAGTATTAAGCAGGTTTATTTTTTTATACGGCGCTATGTCGGGCGGAGGGACGTCGAAGTGGAGTCTGAGATATTCAGTGTCGGCGTGCAATTACAGGAGGGATAGGCACATAGTTGGTTCCACTCTGGCCTCTGAATCGGCCTCGACGGTCGGTATTTGGACCACGTCACGGGCCACGAGAAGAGACTCAAGTGCCGAGTTGTTTACGGTGACGGGTGGCGCAGTTAAATGGTAGCCATAGCGACGCCGTGGTCAAACTCCACCGCCACCTAGAGAGGTTGTGAAGAACACAGGAGGGTCGATAGAGAGGGTCTGAAGTGGGCGCCAAGCCATGTAATGTGATGGTGATCAGAGGCAACTGTGGTTATCATTAGGCAGCGTAAATAAGGTTTCTGAGTTGCCATTTTTGCACAAATGGCAAGAATCTTATTTTCAGTTTTACGATGGAAGCGGGGCTAAGGATTGGTGGGACGTGGAAGGTATCTATTGGCATATCATGGGACCAATTTCAAAAGAGTTCGCGATAGGTTCTTTTCCTCCCGAAGTCATAAGGATTGAAAATTGAGGAGTTCTTCGAGTTAGAAACGAAGAACATGTCGATGTCGGATTATGAGAAGGGTTCTCGGAACTAGTTAGATTGGTTCCATATATTCAAGGCGATGAAGCCATGGGGTACAAAAGGTTTTGGCGGATTACGTACGGGATCAGGAATGCATTTGTCGCGGTTCCTCATAATAGATTTAGGGACTTAGTTGGCGCTGCGAGTTGAGCAAATGCGACGGTATGCTCCCGGAGTAGCGAAAGGAGAATTGCACCGGGCACTTCCAGCGAGGCTCTGGGCGATGTGAGAAGAGGAACAAGGGTAGGAGTTCTAGTAGAGGTGCGAGGTCGAGCTACCTCTAGTCGGGGATCGGTGAGACCCTCGGTTGATTATGATGGCACCCAGTCTTCCCTCCAGTATGTCATATGTCGGGCGACATCATGGGAGTGTAAGAGATTCGATCTGGGATGTTCCATTGTGGCGGAAGGCCATTTATTAGAGTGTCTCGGCGATTGGTGCGGGGAAACATCGGTGCTTGCTGCCCCGGTGCCGAAATTATGCGGAGGTCGTCGGGAAGGGTGTCCCAGCGGAGGCAGGCCAGTGCGAGTAGAGGTGGCGCGTGGTAGAGTAGGCGGTGCCCCGGGGGTGCAGACGAGACTTCGCTTTTCGGGCGAGTATATCGCGTGACCCAGCGAATGCGGATCACGGCTCGAGATGTAGTTCTGGTATTATTCTATCGCCAGTCGCAATTAACGCCATGGTGGACCAGGGCGCATTCATTGCATCAGGGCCTTTCTTCGATCGCTTCGGATAGGGCCCGGCCATTAGAGATTCGTATGAGGGTTTCGCTGGTACGGGGGTCCAGATTATTCTCGAGCGAGTAGTCGAGATATTAGAGTTCGATTGAGACAGAGTTTGGCGGATCTTGGCCTTAGATTGGTTGCCGGTTGAGCAATGTGTGACCACGTTCAGGTGTTGCTCAAGGTAGTTGTGGGCGATGAGTTAAATTCAGGAGATATGAGGTGTTATCTTCGATGTGATCTCTGCCGTGACGGCGCGAGAATGGCTGCGTAAGGGTTGCTCGAGTTTATCTAGCTTATGTGGTGGGGGCGGAAAGGAGGGACTGGTGGATGAGATTCCGGTTGTTAGAGTTCCGGATGTATTCCCGGATGATATTGCGGGATTACCTCCGGAAGAGAGGTGGGTTTCACCATTGATTTGATCCGAGGGAGTGACCATTTCATTCCTCCTTATAGGATGGCTCCTACTTGAGTTGAGGAAGCAAGGCTCAGTTAAGAAGGTGTAGTAAGGGATTCATTCGCACCTCCCGTAGGAGCTCAGTTCTCTTCGTGAAAAAGAAGATGGGAGTGCGCGTTTGTGTATAGATTACAGGGCGGCTGAGCAGTTACCATCATAATCGGTATCCACTCCCTAGGATCGATGGGTTGTCGATCATCCGAAGTCTAGAGTGTACTCAGATAGATTGAGGTCGGGGTATCATCGATTCGAGGTGCGGGAGGGTGATGTTCTAAGGCGCATTCGGGACAAGCTACGGACATTATGAGTTTACGGTGATCTTAGTTTGGCCCGACTAATGCTTTCCGGCGACGTTTATGGATTTGATGAGCAAGATTCAGTAGTATTTGGATAGGTTAAATCATGGTTTTATTGATGATATCCTAGTGTATTCGGGTAGTTGGAGGAACATTGAGCACACGAGTTGTGTTCACGAGACCACAAGGGAGGCGCTTGGTTGTATGCTAGTTAGAAGTGTCGGTTTGGCTTGATAAGGTGGCATTCCTAGGTCATGTGATCTCGGGTGAGGGTGAGTGTGGATCCCCGAGAAAATAGGCGTAGTGGGGTGGAAACTTGAAAAGAATGTGTCGGAAGGTTAGAAGCTTCCTTGGCTTAGCTGGGTATTACAGGAAGTTTGTTGAGGGTTCTCGAGATACGCATTGCCAGCCAGTGACTAGGAAAGATGTCAAGTATGATTGGGTGGATGCCTGCCAGCAGAGTTTCGAGGAGTTGAAGGGTAGATTGACTTCAGCTCCAGTTCTAGCTTTGCCCAATGGGAGAGATGGGTTTGTGGTTTACAGTGATGCTTCCCGGCAAGGCCTTGGTTGTGTTTTGATGCAGAATGATAGGGTGATTGCATATGCCTCTAGACAGCTGAAGAAGCATGAGGAGAATTACCCTACACATGACTTAGAGCTTGCAGCAGTCGTGTTTGCTCTGAAGATATGGAGACATTACTTATATGGTGTTCCTTGCAGGATCTTTACAGATCGTAGAGTCTTGATATATTTTCACGGAAGAGTTAAACACGGTAAGAAGATGGCAGGTTGATTAAAGGACTACGACATCTTGTGAGTACCATCGGGGAAAGCTAATGCCATTAGCGGATGCCTTGAGTGGCGACTGAGAGAGTTCTTTGTCTCATATGAGATCAGGTTATCTTCCACTTTGTTGGTGGATCTAAGAGCTTTAGGGGTGATATTGGAGGCTGAGGATTCAGGAGCCTTGGTAGCCACATTTCATGTTAGACCTCTCTTAGTGGATCAGTTCTAAGCAGGCGTCCATGGGATCCACGGATGATTAAGCTTAAGGAAGAGATAGAAAAAGGAAAGCGAGTTTCAAATTGAGAGATGATGGCATGATAGTGAAAGGACCGGAGAGATATGTTGAATTTATGGCGAGCTGAAGAGAGGCGTTATGGAAGAAGCACATTCATCTGCGTATGCTGTGCATCGGGTAGTACCCGAGATGTACGGGACTTTGAAAGAACATTCTTGGTGGAATGGGATGAAGAAAAGAGATTACCCAGTTGGTCTCGGATATACAGCTTTGTCGGAGGTGAAGCGAGGCACCCGAGAGGCGTAGGGAGAGATCTGATTACTCCTATTCCGGTATGGAAATGGGAGAAGATCAGCTATGGATTTTGTAGTCTTCCCGCGGACTCAAAGGCGGCGTGATGCTATATGGGTGATAGTTGATGGGAGTGAAAAATTACCGCTTTCGTTTCTACCGGTTAATGTTGAGGATTCTTTGGAAAAAGTTGGCGAGTTGTATGTGGATGAGATAGTGAGACTTCGTGGGGTTCAGTTTCGATGGTTGGTCGAGACCCGGGTTCACATCGAGGTTTTGGCTGGATTTGCAAGCGACTTTAGGTACTCGCCTTCATTTCGGCCTGACATTTCATCCTCAGACGGATGGTGGTCGGGGACTATTCGGGCGTTAGAGGATATGCTGAGAGCTTGTGTGATGGAATTCAAGGGGAGTTGGGATACTCACTTAGCCTTGTGGGTTTGCCTCAGCCAGTAGCTATCAACTTGATATAGATATGGCTCCATTTGAGCGTTGTATGGCGGAAATGTAGGACTCCGGTGTCTTTGGGATGAGGTTGGTGAGAGAAGACTAATGGGCCACAGACAAAATGCAGATCACTTCGGAGAAAGTGAAAGTTGTTCGTGATAACTTGAAGATAGCAAAGAGATAGGCCGAAGCTATCCCAGACCGGCCGAAATAAGTAGAGACTTGGAGTTTGAGATAGGTGACCCAGTCTTTTGAAGATTTCACCTTGGAAAGGTGTGTTGAGGTGGGAAACGAGGCAAGCTTAGTCCGAGGTATATTGGACCTTATGAGATTGTGGGCAAGGTGGGACGGTAGCTACAAGTTGAAGTTACCCTGGAATTATCAAGGATTCATGATGCATTCCATGTCGATGTTGAGAATATATCCGGATCCTTCACATGTATTGAAGAAGCGGCCATTGCGGGTTAAAGGAGAATTTGACTTATGAAGAGACAGGTGCGGATTGTAGATCGCGAGCAGTGTTGAGAAACAAAGTAGTTAAAGTCTTATGGAAGAATCATGAGAGGACCGTGCCAGAGCAGAGGCTCGGATCTCGCCGTCGATTACCCTCCTTATTTTCCACATGAGGTGTTATAACACTCTTTTGGGTTTAGTTATTCATTTCGAGACGAAATGTTCCTAAGGAAGGAGGAATTGTAACGCCAGGTCAGAAAGGTGTACGGTACATGTAGCGTAGGGCATTATCTGAGCACTAAGTGCCATTATAATAATAGTTTTGGGAGTTGTTATTAATGATAAAAATTAGGAACCCGGAAATTGAGGTACTAGTGCAAGGGTAAAGTGGTAAATTCCAAAAAGGATATAAAGGGCATAATTTGAGAAGATAGTATGCCAAAATGAAAATAATACAAGTTGATGTGCAAATATTAAAGAGATGAGGGTCAAATATTCAATTAATGAAAAGTTGATATTATAATAATGGGAAAAACAAAAGCCAAAATCATATTTGGTCTCGAGCTAGCAAACCGTAGGAGGAGAGGAGAGAGCCAAGAAGGAAGAGGAAGAGAGAGGAAGAAGGAAAGGAGGAGGAGGAGGAAGAAGATCAAGGTATGTGTATGTCTTGGAATTAAGTGTATTTTGATGTCTTGAGCTTTTGGTATGCATTTCCATGGAACTTAGTTACTCCTTGTTCTAGGGTTTGTGGAAGATCACATTAACCCTAGGATTCTTGAAGTTTTGTGGGAAAAACCCAATTGGTGAAAATAACCATGGAATCCTCTTATTTATGTGGTTTATAAAGAATTGGAGGACCTTAGGTAGGGTTCTTGCATTTTCACCTAGGGTTTTGTGGTTTGAAGTTCCAAATCACCAATTCCAAGTGTTGTGAGATTGGTTGGATGAATTCCATGTTGATTTTGATGGTGTTGTAAAAAGGAGAATGTTAGGTTTTTAAGGAAATTCTGTCAAAATTTGGTAAAACCCTGTTTTTTGTTTTGTTATAGATTAAGTTATAATCATCCAATGAATTGATTCAATTATTTAAAGAACCATAGAGATAGGGCTACAAATGTATAGAAGGAACCAAGAGCAGATTGTAACTCTAAAATCCCAAATACGGACTGAAGGTGACTCGTGTAGCTCACTGATTTTACTCTGTTTGGGTATGGTTGTAGTGTTTTGGCCATAAGTGGAGTTTCCACTCATCAAATTGGTGATTCAAAATTCTGGGTAAAATAGCATCTGGGGGAATAAGTTAGCTGAAGGAAGTGAATGCAAATTATAAGCCAAAAGTGCCCATAAAATTTGTCAAAGTGGAGTTATGTGCAGATTCTGTTCTGCAAATTGAGTCATCTAGATGTAAATGCAATAGTAGGTTTTGGTGATCCAAATTGGGTGATTCAATTGGAGAAGAAACCTTAGAATCATAGCTTCAAATGAGTGAAGGAAACATTTCCAAATTATGGAGTTAAGATCCCAGAAATCCAAGGATAACATTGGAGATTCAGTGAGTTTGGAATCAAAAACATGCCAACTTGTGTTATGTGGTTGAGGCCTTAGAAGGAATTTTACATTGAAATTTTAAAGAGATGTCATTGAATATATAAAGGACTGATCTGGAGAGTTTCATAAATTTGAAGACCTTTTGAATAATTTTTAGGTAATAAAGTGTAGAGTATTGTTGGAAAAGGGTACCAAAATGGTGGTTTTTTTTTTTGTTAGGGTTTTTAGTGCTGAGGTAAATTGTTAATTTGACTACATGAATGTTGTGTGACCTTAAAGTGACTTGCGTGTGAAATGCGTTAGTTTATCTACGCTATACATGGCGATTAATTGTCGTCGTATTCGGTTGAGTGTGTAGGTTAAAAAGCAAAGGCGAGGAAAAGTGTGGGCTGTGCCCTCGAGTTTTAGCAAGCAAAAGGGTGAGTGTTCTAAACTCATTTCCAAATACTAGTATAATATTTGCTTTACAACGAAGGTATTTAATGGTTTTGTTTGTAAGCGTTTGGCAACGATAATTTAGAAAAGAAAGCGGAATGGTTTTGATTTAAACCATCTTTGAAAAGCAAGCATTGGTTTTAAATTGGCAAAACCGTAAATAAGTAAGTAAGCGAAATGGTTTTGAATGATTAAACCCGTTTTCAAGCAAGTAAGCAAGCAAATGGTTTAAATTGTAAAGCTTAGATTTTCAAGAGCAAGCAAGCAAGCAAAAGAAAATTTTGGCAAAAATAAGGCCTTCCTAGTTTAAGCGAAGCAAGCCGATCGAGGTATTAAAATGCGTGCGCGGTGGTGTTAGGATGCCATCATGCATTTAGTTTTTCTTTTGAGTCACCGACCAAGCTTAGGACGCCATCATGCATTTGAGAGGCGAGTAGCCGCGTCACGGTATATAAAAGGTTATGAGCTGCTAAATTATGGTGATGGCGACCCGGTCAATTCCACCATATTCATAGGAAAAAAAAAAAAGGTGATGCGGACGGGTCCTTCCAAACACGGTCGCCCAGCTTCAGTGTTCAACAGGAATACGATGCTTAATAGGCTCAGTGGTTGATGTTTATAAGCATAATATACAGTTTTGAAAAATCAACCATTGGTTCCAGTCGCCAGGCTTAGGAGAGTTTAAAGCAAGCGGTGAGCCCGGAAACCGTTTTATTTCAAAAACATGCGGTTGAGCCCGAGGCTCAGTGTTTATGAAAAAGTTTTGAGAAACTTTTGAAAGCGGGTTGTAAAGTTTTGAGCAACTTTAAAGCAAGAGTTGAGAAAAGTTTAGAAACTTTTAAAGTAAGATAAACAAGCAAGCAAGAGATTTTTGAAAGGTTTATATAAACTTTCAAATGTGGCAATCAAAAGTTTCGAAACTTTTAAGAAGTAAAATAAAGTAAAGAAAGAAATATTTAGGAAAATATCATGTAGTTTTACGAGTTTTAGATGTTTTAGAAAAGCAAAACATTTTCTAAATCATACACTCAGGCTCGTTTAGCTCATTATTTTACATTTTAAAAACTATTTTCCGATGCGGGTACACGGGCTATTTTAGACATAGTAGGATTCTCGACTTTTGTATCGGTCTTTGTAATTAATAATCTTGAGAAATACTTTGAATTTGTATAATGGAGCATATGTATGGTACATATGTAGTTTGTGAAAATGTGTGGAGCTTGAGGCTCTTTTGAAAGAATGTTGTTGGTTGCCATATTTGGAATTATGTAAAGTGTGTATGTCTCGGGTTTTGGGACATATCCTATATCACAATTTGTTATCTTTGCCCGAAATATAAAACCCCAACTGATTGAATGTTATAATAGTAGTTTTAGCTGATTAGAGTCCAATGATAAACGAGGGTAGATTAAATTTAGAATATAGGACGTCATTTTGGACGGCATGAAGAGTGGAATTTTAGAAAATTGTAGTAAGATACTGAGGAATAATGAGTTTTCTTATTATATCCAAATAGAGGGTTTGCAAAAGGAATTTGTGAAATTCCAGTTCCTATGACTTGAATGATATTTAGAGATAATGGGAGATTTAAGTGAATAGTGGTTTGATTTGAAATTTGGAGCTGCGTTGAAATTTTTTTCGGAAGTGGAAGCGAAAATACGAAAATGTCCGTAATATATCATAAAGACTAACGAACCGAAATAAAGTGAAACGAATCCGTTCGATAGTTTCAGTGATCCGAACGCACTGCACACACGCTTATTATCCTGATTCCGATTTTAATGATTTTAAACCGATTTCGATGATTTCCTGTGAGCCTAGAACTAATGAAGGATTTAATTAAAATATTTCATGGTCAATTTGAAGTTTAGACGACCATAGAATATTTGACATTTAATCTGGGATAAAGCAAAGAGCAGAACCGAGATAAAATCGCTTATAAGGGATATATTTTCTTGTGAGAGCCAATTAAAACCTTCTTACCACTAAGTTATGAACAAAATAATAGGTTAATGGATTTGTATCCATTAGAATGGACCAATGAGCTTTTGGTTCAAGGGAAATTTTGGCGCGGGAAAGGGCACTAATAAGTGTGAAGCAAAATCTAAATTTAAGAGATTGCTGGCTCAAAAGGAGGAGAGAACCCGTAGGAGAGAAAGGAGAGGGAAGAAAAGAGAGAAAAGAAAGGAGAGAAAGGAGAAGCAAGAAGAAAAAGTGAAGGGCAAAGGTAAGAGATGCTGATTTTTTTTTTTCTCCTCATTCAAGCTTTCTGCCGATCTTCAAGTGGCACTGGCGAGAGGAGCTGAAGAAACTCAAGCAGAAACAAGTAAGTTTTCATGGTGAGTTAGGTTTGATGTTTTCCATGTTTAATGTTTTAAATTCTGGTATGGATGTTAAATTGATGGTATTTAAGGTTTAATGGTGCTGAATTTAATAATTGAGAAAGCCATGGTTTAGGGTTAGGGTTTTGATAAAATCAAGTGAGTAAGGGTTAGCTTTGATAGTGAATTGTGTGTTATGTTGAAATGCAAATATAATGCATCAGATTTAGCTGCCTAGAGCGAAAGAAAATGGAAGAGTAAACACATTTTGGTCAATTTTTGGGCAGCAGTCTCGGTAATAGAAATGTCCTGTTTTCTGTTTTGACCAGTTTTGGCAGTATTTTTAGCTTACAACTTGCCCAATTTTGATCCGATTTGAGTGATTTAAGTGGCTGTAAACAGACTTGAAGGAGAACAAAACTTAAGAAGAATGTATCACCAAATTCTGATCCCAAGGGCCTAAATATTCACTCAAAGTAGGACCATGTGCAAGCCAAATTCTGTCTAGTTTTTTGAACATAGATTAGCCCGTTATTTCGATCGAAGTGAGTTTCTATAGTCTGAATTGGGTGATTCCAATTGGAATAGAACCCCAGCACCTTAGCTTTAAATGAGCATAAGGACATAGTGTCAAAATATGAAGTCAAGACCTCGAAAATGAGTAATACAAACTGTCACTAGAAAATTCCAGAAAATGACTAGCTGGTATGAAAATGCCATAACTTTAGTTTGGATGATCCGATTGATTGATTCCAATCTTGGCAAATAGATTCCTAGAGGAATAAGAATATAGGAATGAGTGTTTATGGTGGATTAAATGGAAATTATGGTTAATGTGTAATTGTGATTTTCTTGAAAAGGTGAAAAGGACTACCTGACGGAACTGAACTCCAACGGAAGCAAGCGGATCGAGCGAACCGTGAGTGAAAAATGATATTTTGAGAATTGAGTTTTAAAAGTGAATGGTTTTAATGTTAAACTGAAAGTTTAATGTAAATTTTTATGTAAATGTTAAGCATATGGAAATGTTTTATCTTGCATTGTTTTATCTCGCATCAATGCATATATTTATATGTGTATTAAATATGTATGCATATGTTAAGGCATTATGAAAGTTTGCAATATGTTTAAAGATGTATGCATATGTTAAGGTATTATGAAAGTTTAAAATGTTTAAAGAATGCATATGTGTTTTAATGATAAAGTAAAGGACGAATGTATTTATAAATGTATTTTGAAGAAATGTTTTACCGATGGTTACCCTAAACCCTTTATGATCATGCAGACGATATCACTAAGTACTTTAAGCGTGTAAGGATTTAGAGGGTAAAGTTATAGGTTACAATCGAAATGGAGGAAACAGGTGTCGAGTAATATCCTTACACGTGATAAAGTGCTGGCGCGATCGAACTCCTGCAAAGCGTGAGCTTCTCCGCAGCCGTAGTGGTTATGACTGAATGTGACTGCCCTCACCACAAGCATCTTAAACTGCTCGGCAGCTTATTCCCGGTTCCATCGTAAAGAAAGAAAGAAAGAAAGAAAGAAAGAAAGTTTGAGGTATAAAATGTTTTAAGTGCATAAATTGATTTGAAATGTATAAAGTATTTCTATTATAAAGAAAGAAAGAAAGTTCGAGGCATAAATAAGCTTAAGGAAGAAAGTCTGAGGCATAAATGTTTAAGGCATAAAATGGATTTTTAAATGTATAAGTATGTATTACTTTGATATATACTCGAAATGTTATCTTAAGGCATAAATGGATTTTTAAATGGTTAAGTATGTATTACTGATACATACCGAAACGTTATCTTAACGAAAAATGCACACTCCACCGGGCCCTTTACCATTCTTTCCATATGTTTCAAAATATTTTCGTGTTCCGAGACAAAAAGGCCATAGGAGTATCCTCCTGTAGCAAGGAGTCGAGTCATCGAGGAGACGACGCATGTGAACTCATCAGATAAATAGTTGCATATTTATATGTCGAATAATTTGTCATGTATATATAGTATATATATGGATATATTTTTAAAATGAATTACTTAGGCGCCAAGCTTAAGTCCCGCCAAGCCCAAATCTTTCTCGACAAATGTGCATGGAATTGAAGAAGTTTTAAATGTTTTGATGATTGAAACGGACAAGGTGAAGGCGGTATATATATTGTGTTGATTGAGTCAGGACTTATATATCCTACAACAAGTTGAAAATTTGAATATTAGAAGTGTTTTTAAATGCTTATGCAGGTACTTGTAAATTTGGGAAAGTCCGAAAAACAGAGGAAACTCTGGCCAATTTTTATGAAAAATCCAAGTGTTTGAAAAAGAAAAAAAAAAAATTTATCACTTCGCTTCCGCATTATTTTCTAAAGATATGTTAAGGATTGTAAAGGGGTTCGCTCCATGGATTTTATTTGATGGTTTTGGTGAAAGTTTCTATATTCATTGGAGCGCCGGGAGGTCCCCTCAAGTTCATGAGGTTAATCCTGCCTGATCCTTCAAATATGGTGTATTGTGGAGCGAGGTTTTGAAAATGTTATAAGATTTGAAATTTATGTGATTTAAAATCATATATGCATTACATGACATATTAATTTTAATTCATTAAAATAAGGCTGTCGAGGCCGAATTCACCCACCTCAGAGAGCTCCCGAGGCAAGAAGATTCACCACCGAGGAACATGTTGATGAGTCTGCAGATGTTCCTCCACCACAGCATACCTAGATTGCCACCGCTCCCAAGGTCGAGGAGGATTGTATACCTTGTGAGCAGATGGCTCAGATAAAAGAATAATAAAGACAGGACCAAATTTCAAAGGAGTCGACAAAGGTCCATCGAGGATAAGGAAATTAGAGGCAAGAAATTATGACAAAGATAGGAGATCCCGGAAAGGCATGTGGTCGTGGATAGAGGGTAATGAGATGGTTAATTGAAATGCATGGGTTTACTTAGCTTAAGTGAATCACCATTATGAATTATTAATTGTAATCGTTGAAAGAAACGGAAGAAATTGAAGACATAATGATGAATGTGTAAATGTAGGATTTCCGCCAACTTGTGAAAAGTATGAAAAGTTGATTGTTACAAATGTGAAAGTGATTATTGAGGCTGTGAGTTTTTTTGCATTTGATATTAGATATCCATGACTTTGATGTTATATTGTGCATGATTTACTATCTATCATGCCACAAAAGGATTGTTATAGAAAGAGGTTAGGGTTCTATAATGTTTATAAAGACGAGGTCGTTTTATGGGTTACTAAAATACTACCTACCAATATGACAAGCAGGCATAGTAAAATACTTTGAAAGTTATATCAAAGGTACCTAGCTTATGCTATCAGGCGAGGGATAATGGTAATGAATGGAAGATATTCTGATAGTCAAAATAATTTCCTGATGTATTTTGCAGATTTCTAGGTATATATAAAAAATATATATATTAATTTTTAGATCAAAATGACCCCAGATGTAAACCAATCGGCTAAGGCACCTTATGATAAGATGTATTCTTAAAAGTTGAAAGAATTTGAAAGAATCAAAGTATAAATGGATTTAGCCAGGAGTAAGTGGTTTTATTAAGCCGAGTACTTTCGCCTGGGAGTGACTGCCTGCTTATGAAAAAAAATGATGAAAGTTTAAGATCGTATATTGATTTCAAGAGAGTTGAATAAAGTGAAAATACGCAATCAACACCCATTTACATGTGGGATCGAGACATAGATCTTGATCACCACAGGAACGAGGGTATTGAAATGGATCTAAGCTCGTTACCATCAATTAAAGATTAGGGTCAGAGATGTCTTATGACAACTTTGAAAACACTAAGATAGGCATTAAGGAGTTTTTAGTCATGCTAGGCTGACTAACTTATATTCAGCCGCTTATGGATCTATGAATAGGATCTTTCAAATTCCTTTATTTAGACTACTTTGTTATAAGTATTCATTACGACATTTAATCTATTTGCCAAGAATGAAGATCATGAGGACATCTAAGTAAATTCTATTTTCTTAGTGATGCCAAACTTAGTAAATTCTAGTTCGTTGCATTGTTGTCATTTTCTAAGGCATGTGATTTCAAGTGGAAGGGGGTTTCACGATCCCCAAAAGATCGAGAAAATTGTGAACTGGAAACCACCTACGAATGTGACAGAGATACAAAGTTTTCTGGGTTTAGCAGGTATTACTTCCAAGTCATATGATTTTCAAAGTTAGCTAATCCTTTCAATTAAATCATATGAAAGATGAAAAGTTTGTATGGTAAGAGACATGTCGAAAAAGATTCGATGAACTAAAAGGAATTTCACCTTAGCCCTAGTTCTTACAATCTGGCCAGTATAAGAAGGGATTGACAAAGATATCAGGATGCTTTTAGCAGAGCTTAGGTGTTAATGCAATAAGGAAATGTGATAGCATATGAATGTAAGGCAATTGGAAAGCATGAGCGTAATTATCTCGACATAACCTAGAGTCATTGGCCAGAGTCCTTGCTCTACGATACAGGCATTACCGATATGGAGTCAGAGCGTAAAAATTTTTACAGACTACAAGAACATGCAATATTTATTCACATAGAAAGTAAGATGAGACAGAGGAGATGGGTTGAACTCATTAAGATTAGGAGTGCACTATTTAGTACCATCAGGGAAATGTTAATGTGGTAACTGATGCTCTTAGTAGGAAGCCTACGGGTTCCATATCTCACCTAAAGGTTGTGTACCTCCCTAGATTTATGGAATTGAGGTCTTTAGGTGTGAGACTAGAGTTGACAGATATTGGAACCTTACTAGCTACATTTCATGTTAGTCCTGTACTAATAGACAAGATAAGGGAGCTATAGACTCAAGATACGATCATGATTAAATTGAAAAGGGAAGCTGAGTCTGGGCAGTTAAAAGGATTTTTAGTACGGGCAGATGGTATAGTGATGATAGGTCACAGGTTATGTGTACTAGATGTGGGAAGATTAAAGAAATAAATTATGGAAGAGGCTCACTCTTCTGCATATGCGATGCATCAGGGAAACACTAAAATGTATCATAAATTTAAGGGGAATACTAAAGGAGGGGAAGAAGAAAGATGTTGGTAATTTATTTCCAAATGTCTCATTGTCAAAAAAGTTAAGGTCGAGCATCAAAGATTTGGTGGTTCTTAGTCTCTTCCGATCCCTCGCTGGAAATGGGAGAGAATCATGATGGATTTTTTTACTTCCACTTCACAGTGGTTATACGGACATAGTGACGGGATAGATCGAACAAATCGAATCTCCTACCTATGGAAAATGCTGACTTAGTTGAGAAGTCAATGAGTTGTATATAAAGAGAGATTGTACGACTTCACTGATGACCAACTGAAGACATGTGCATATTTCAGTTATGCTCAAGGTCAGGTGTTGAAGTTTGAAGGAAAGGAAAGATTTATCATTAATGGAGTTCCTACAATAATAAAGCATCATGCAAGCATTGAAATGGCGCTTTGCGAGGCCTGAGAGTATGGTGCGAAGTGTAGACTCGTTATGTCGGGATGAGGAAGGGGAGAGAAAATTTTTAGGTTCATAAATTGTTCAAAGCTACAACAGACAATGTTAAAGCACGCGATAGATTAAAGATAACTCAAGATTGGACAAGTGCTATGTTGATAACCCAAGGAGAGATTTGAATCTTGTGGGGATCGTGCATTTATGAGGATATCACCTCGGGCGGTGTTGCTATTCTGAAGAAAGGAAGTTAAGTCCTCTATATGGGACTTTATGAAATTATGAAATAATTGGCAGGCAAGGCTCGCTGAGGCTGCCACCTGAATTGGCCGTAATACATGACATATTTTACATTTATGTTTCAAAGCAGGCACGTGATTCTTCACATGTGTTAAGAGATCAACCATTGAATTGAAAGAAGATTTGATCGATAGCCAGAAATAACTTGCCTTTAAATCGTTGATCAGTCAGGATTAGGTTCTTTGAAACAAAGTGATTCCTTTAGTAAAGGTGTGTTGTGGATGAATCACTGTAGAGAGGAAGCAACATGAGAATTTATGAAATTTCGAGGATCTAAATTTTTATAAGGGAGGGGTGATTGTAAAACCCCAACCCGATTGAATGTTATACAAGAGTTTTTAAACCGATTAGAGGTCCAATGATAGAAACGAGGGTAGATTAGAATTTAGGAATGCCCTGACGTCATTCGACATGAAGTGAATTTTCTAAAATTGTAACCGAATGCCCTAAGGAATAATGAGTTTCATTATATCCAAATGTAGGGGTTTGCAAAGGAATTTAGAGAAATTTCGCCCTATGACTTCAACCGATATTTAGAAGATACTGGAGATTTAAGGAATAGTGGTTTCTGGACCGAAATTTGGCTTCGTTGAAATTTTTCTAAATTAAATAAAATACGAAAATGTCCGTAATATATCATAAAGACTAACGAAATCAAATAAAGTGAAACTGAGTCCCGTTTCGATAGCTTCCAGTGATCCAACGTAATTCGGGCCACACGCTATTATCCTGATTCGATTTTAATGATTTTAAACCATTTCGATGATTTCAGCCTAGAATCCAATGTGAAGGATTTAATTAAAATATTTCATGGCCACCGAAGTTTAGACGACCATAGAATATTTTTGACATTTAATCTAAGATAGTGCCAAGATAAGGTGAAACCGAGATAAAATCCTAGCTATAAGGGATATATTTTCAGGAGAGCCAATTAAAACCTTCTTAATGACTCAAGTTATGAATAAAATAATAGGTTAATGGATTTGCGATTCATTAGAATGGACCAATGAGCTTCTTCGTCTGGCGGAAATTTCGTGCTGGAAAGGGTAATTTTGGTCAAGTGTGAAGCAAAATCTAAATTTAGATGAGATTGTTGGCTCAAAAAGGAGGAGAGAACCCAGGAGAGAAAGGAGAGGGAAGAAAAGAGAGAAAGAAAGGAGAGAAAGGAGAGTTAAGAAGAAAAGTGAAGGGCAAGGTATGAGATGTGATTTTTTTCCTCATTCAAGCCAAGGATCTTCAAGTGGTAATCATGAGAGAGCCAAAGAAACTCGGGTAAGAAACAAGTGTTTTCATGGTGGGAAAGTTAGGTTTGATGTTTTCCATGTTTAATGTTTTAAATTCTGGTATGGATGTTAAATTGATGGTATTTAAGGTTTAATGGTGCTGAATTTAATTATCAATTGAGAAAGCAAGGTTTAGGTTAGGGCTTTGACAAAACTCAAGGATAAGGGCTAGGTTTGACAGGAATTGTGTGTGGCAGTTGAAATGGGCATAATGCATCAGATTTAAGTGTCAGAGGAAAGAAAAATGGAAGAGGAAACACATTTTGGTCATTTCCTGGCAGTGGGCCTCGGCACAGAAATGTCCTGTTTTCTGCTTTTTGGACTAGTTTTGGTATTTCGCCATAACTTGCCTAATTTCATCCGATTTGAGCGATGGCGGGCTACGTAAAATAGACTTGAAGGACCAACTTTGAAGAATGTATCACCAAATTCTGATCCTAAGTGGCCTAAATATTCACTCAGTGGTAATTCATGTGCAAGCCAAATTCTGTCTAGTTTTTGAACACAGATTAGCCCTGGGTTATTCGACTTGAAGTGAGTTTCTAAGGTTCGAATCGGGTGATTCCACTGGAATAGAAACCCTTAGCACCTTAGCTTTAAATGAGTATAAGGACATAGTGTCAAATATGAAGTCAAGACCTCGGAAAATGAGTAATACAAACTGTCACTAGAAAACTCCAGAATGACTACTGGCATGAAATGCCATAACTTTAGTTTGATGATCCACTGATTGATTCCAATTTTATAAAATAGATTCCTGAGGAATAAGAACATAGTAAATGAGTGTTTATGTGATTAAATGGAAATTATGGTTAATGTGTAATTGTGATTTTCTTAAAAGTGAAAGGACTATCTGACGAAACTGAATCAAATCTAAAGTAAGTGGATTGAAGCAAGAACCGTGGAGTGAAAATGATATTTTTGAGAATTGAGTTTTTTAAAAGTGAATGGTTTTAATGTTAAACTGAAAGTTTAATGTAAATTCTTATGTAAATGTTAAGGCATATGGAAATGTTTTATCTTCGCATTGTTTTATCTTGCATCAATGCATATATTTGAGTATGTGTATTAAATATGTATGCATATGTTAAGGTATTATAGAGTTTAGAAATAAATAGATATGAAGTAGGTATATAAATGAAAATGTTGAAAGAACGACATGTGTTTTGAATGATAAAGCAAAGGATTTAAATGTATTTATAAATGTATTTCAAGAACGTTTTTACCGACGGTTACCCTAAACCTTTACGACCGCATGACCGACATCTACCAAGTACTTTGCCGGTAAGGATTTATGGGTAAAGTTATAGTTACTAATCGAGGAGGGAAATAAAAGGTTTGTGAAAGAATATCCTTACACGTGATAAAGCGCTATGATCGAACCCTATGCAAAGCGTATTTCTCTCCGCAAATAAAGGGTTATGATCGAATGTGATCGTCTCTCACCGTCGCATTCTAAACCGTTTCCTAGTGTGTTTATTCCGGTTCCATCAGAAAAGAAATGTTGTTGTTGTTGTTAAAGTTCGAGGCATAAATAAGCTTAAGGTATAAATTGATTTGAAATGTATAGTATTTATTATAAAGAAAGAAAGAAAGTCTGAGGCATAAATGTTTAAGGAAGAGCTCTCGAGGCATAAATGTTTAAGGCATAAATGGATTTTTAAATTATATGTATTACTTTGATATATACCGAAATGCTATCTTAAGGCATAAATGGATTTTAAATGATAAGTATGTATTACTTTGATAAGATACCGAAAATGTTATCTAATGAAAAATGTACACTCACTGGGCTCCTTTAGCTCATTCTTTTCCATATGTTTCCAAAATATTTTCAGTTCCAGACAAAAGGGCTATAGAGTATCCTCCCAGAAAAGAGTCGAGTCATCGAGAGACGACGCGATGTGAACTTTATCAGATAAATAGTTTATTATTTATATGTCAATAATTGTCATGTATATATAGCATATGGATATATTTTTAAATGAATTACTTAGGCGTGCTTTAAGTCCCGCTTCTGCCTAAATTTCTCGATACAAATGCACGGAATTGTTAAGTTTTAAATGTTTTGATGATTGAAATGGATAAAGGTATATGGTATATATATTGTGTTGATTGAGTTGTGACTCTGAGGAGGTCCTACAACTGAAGTTGAAAATTTGAAATATTAGAAGTGTTTTTAAATGCTTACATGTGTATCAAAATTTGGGAAAGTCCGAAAAACAGAGGAAACTCACTAATTTTTACTTAAAAATCCAAGCGCTTAAAAGTTAAAAAATTTATCACTTCGTCTTCAGATTATTTTCTAAAGATATGTTAAGGATTGTAAAGGGGTTCGCTTCCATGGATTTTATTCAAGGTTTTAAGGAAAGTTTCTATATTCATCGAGTGCGGAGGTCCCCTGGGTTCATGAGGTTAATCCCGGCCTGATCCTTCACGAAATTTATAAACCACAAGTTTAGAAAAAAAACGATGAGGTTTTAAGAAGGCACGCTTCTCGGGCTTCACGAGGTTTCAGTCATAGAGGTAACTAATGGGATTTGAGCGTTTGGCACACCGAGATAAAGTAGGGCGGTGACAAGAAGGCCTGAAAAACCTGCTCACAGATCCATAAAAGCGCAATGGGTATCTCGTAAGTCCAAATGGCATGACTAGAAAACTCAAAATGCCCGCACTGTTCGAATGTCAGTTTCGGAACATCCTCATCATGAACTCTCAACCGATGATACCGACCAAATCAATCTGGAGAATACCTTAGCCTCTGTGAATCCTATCAAAGAGATCAATCCTGAAGAGGATAACATTACGATTGCTACCTTATTCAACTCAGAATCAATACATAATCGCATGCCCTTCGCCCTTCTTCTTCACAAATAAACCGGCACTCCCGCGAGATGTGCCTCTGGCCCGACGAACTCGGTCGACCATTTCTTCCATCCGCACCTTGGGTTCTTTCCAATTCCCAGGCCATCCTATATGGCGCTCTCGAACCTGCTCTATCCCCGGGCTAACTCGATCTGAAAATCAATTTATCCGGGGTAGTCCCGAAGATCATCCGAAACACATCCGAATTCACCAATTAATGTCTTCCAATCTCATATCATCATTCACCTCAACCTAAGATAGTTGGGATACTCCTTGATATGATTTTTGTATATCTTCCCACCCACTTCATCATGCATCATACTCGGTGGACAATATCTTTACTCCCACAAAAAGTAATCTCTCGTCTCCGGTCTACGAACTTAACTTCTTTCCCCGAAACAATCCATGGTGGCGTGATGTCGAGACAACCACCCATCCCTAAGATCACATCGAAGTCCCGCATGTCCAACACACTAACCTACCATAAACCTACGGCCCCCAATAATCACTCTACAACCCATGTATACTCTATCTCGCTATGAGTGAATCTCCGTAGAAGAGAGACCACCATACTACAATCTATGTAGTCAGGACTTATGTCTACTCGGCAATAAATTCCTGTTAAATAAAACGAGTGAGTAGCACCGGGATCTATCAAGACATAAGCATCACTTTCAAAAACTCGATAGTACCGCCATGACCTCTCGCAAGATCCGCTCCCGCCGAAAGTGACCGCAAACACCCTACCAGGTCTCGAGGTCGCCCTGCTCGTCCTCCTGGATGGTCAATTCCCACCGCCGGTCCTCCGTGATCTAGTAAATGCAATGGGCCTCTATCCGAAACCCCTCTCGACCGGACCACCTCTCGCTGCATCGAATCGCCTCTCGTCCCGCCCGGCCCACTTCGATCCACCGCTGTAAACTATCTCATCTGGCACTTTCCGGGCGGCGTCCCGGACCAGCCCACACTTAAAGCAACTGTCTGTCCCCATTCTGCACTCACCATAATGGGTCTTCCCACACTTAAGACACTCGCTTTCTGACCTCGAGTTACCTGCCTGCGGCCTCACTAAACCCCGCGCATCAGGCTCCCGACGCCTGGCCGCCACCGGCCCATCAGGTCTTTCCTCCCTTCAACCGCGACGGAACCTCCCCGAACTCCACGCCGACCCACCGCTCGCCCTGGATCGGGTCGTAGCCCGGATTTCAACCCATGCTCCTCTTAACCCTTAATCGCAACCTCCTACCACCAGCCGCATCAGCAGCGGCCGTCGACGCGCCTACGGTCCTAATCTCTCGGATGAAGACTTACAAGAAATCTCTGGGTCTTCAAACTCGGGCTATCCCCGGCGCTGACATGTCCGACGAGCTTTAAAATCTCCTTCACAATCACTGAGTGTCCTCGCTCCACTTAAAGAAGAACCTCACTTTCGTATCTCAGAACTCGGGCTGGAACAAACTTGTCTCAGAACTCTTCCTTAAACCGTGCCTGTGACACTCCTCCGGGCATCTCCTCCGAACCGCCTCCACCACTCCAATGCTCGCCCCACAGAGAAAGAAAAGTGACCATCTCGTCATCCGCATAATCGCATCACCCGGTGTAATTCGTCGGCTTCCCTCTAACCATGACTAAGCCTTTTCTGGTCTCCTAATCCACTGGGCCAGGCCCTGCCGCTCTCTCTATGTGGCTTAATGCTCACCGTCAGAATGCAGCCAAGCAAAAGCCGAGCCATCTCGCCAACTAAGATTCGTCCTCCCACGACCTCGTGGAGGTGGTGGTGGCCTGTCTGTGGGTGGCATAGGGTCACTCAGACCGCTTGGAGGAACATAAGAGATTCATCAACATATTCCTCCTACGGTGGTACTTACCGCTCTGGGGGAGCTCTCCCGGTGGGGGCCTGCGCCGACGACGCATTTTCCAGGAACAAAATTTAATATGTCATGTAATGTATATGATTTAAATCACATAATAATTATAATTTTAAATAAAACATTAAAACAATCAGATGAAAATCAAATTTTCAAATCTTTATAATATTTTCAAAACCGTGGCTCTCATACCACGTTGAAGGATCCCGACCCGGATTAACCTCATGAACCCGAGGGGACCTCCACTCCAACGGATATAGAAACTTTCCTTAAAAACCATAAATTAAACTGCGGAGCGAACCCCTTACAATTCTTCTCACATATCTTTTAAAAAATAATGCGAAGCGTTGCTAAAAATTTCTTTTTCTTTTCTTTTCCAACACTTAGATTTTTTCAGAAAACCCATTTAGTTTCCTCTGCTTGACTTTCCTAAATTTACAAACCTGATGAAAACATTTAAAACACTTCTAAACTTCAATTCATCACTTCCATATTAGGACTCGTCCACAACCCAATCAAACACACATATATATATACATTTATTTCTTTCAAATCATCAAAACATATAAACCTTCAATTCCATGCATAATTTTATCAAAACATGACAAAATATTCACATATACAATATGCAAATTATTTTCAATGCAACATGCGCCATCTCTCGATAGCCGACTCACCGTACAGAGGGTACTCACCGACGCACCCGTCTCAGTCCCTAAAATATTTTGTTGAAACATATGGAAAAGAAGCGAGCTAAACGAGAGCTGAGTGTACATTTTCATTTAAACATTTTCAAGACATATCAAAATAATACATACTTATACAATTAAAAATCCATTTATACATTAAACATTTATGCCTTAAACTTTCTTCCATAAATACTTATACCATTAAAACCCGCTTATGCTTAAACATTTATACCTTAAACTTCTTTCAATAAATAATTTATGTACTTAAATCCATTTATGCTTGCCATTTATGCCTTAAACTTTCTTTCAATAAATACTTATGCATTTAAAATCCATTATGCTTTAAACATTTGTACCGCAAACTTTCTTTCTTCTTTCTTTCTTTCTTTCTTTCTTTCTTTCTCATGGAACCTGTGAATAAACACACCGAATGGGGCCTGCACCGACTAAGTGAGGGACAAATATCTCCAACTATAACCACTACGTCATGAGAAACTCACGCTCGTGATGTGGTTCCAGTCATAAGTACTTTATCACGCGTGCAGATATTACTTTACACCTATTTCCCCCGCTAAGAACCTATAACTTTACCCTTAATCCTTACACGCTTAAAGTAATTTCTCACTGATATCGCTCATAACAAGGTGGGGTTTGTGGTAAATCCATCAAGAAACATTTCTTCAAAATACATTTATAAATACATTTAAATCCTTTACTTATCATTAAACACATATGCATACTTAAACATTTTAAACTTTCATAATACTCCAACATATGCATACATTAATAATACATATAAATATAGGTATCGATGCAAGATAAAACAATGCAAGATAAAACATTTCCATATGCCTTAACATTTACATAAAATTTACATTAAACTTTCAATTTTAACATTAAAACCATTCACTTTAAAACTAAATTCTCAAATATCATTTTCACTCACAACTTCACCGCTCACTCGCTTGCTTCCCGTCGAGTTCCCCCGCTCCCGTCCGATAAGGTCCTTTTCACCTTTCCAAGCAAAAAAATCACAATTACACACAACCATAATTTCCATTTAATCCACCATAAACACTATTCCTATTATTCCTCTAGGAATCTATTTTACTAGAATTCAATCAATCCACCTGGACATCCAAACTAAAGCTTACGGCATTTTCTACGCCAACTACTATTTTACCGATTTTTCTAAGAATGCTTGTGGCTACTCATTTTTTTTCCTGGAGGTCTTGACTTCATATTTTGACACTATGCCCTTATACTCATTTAAAGCTGTTAAGGGTTCTATTCCAATTGAATCACCCACCCTGATAACCGAAACTCACTTTACGTCCAAATAACCGGCTAATCTATGTTCAAAACTGAACCAGAATTTGGCTTGCACATGGTCCTACTTTGAGTGAATATTTAGGCTAATTTAGGGATCAGAATTTTATGATACCTTCTTTAAGTTTTGTTCTCCTTCAAGTCTATTTTACGTAGCCACTTAAATCACTAAATCTGATCAAAATTGAAGTTGCGGCCAAAATACCAAAACTGGTCAAACAGAAAACATGACATTTCCGTATCGGCATCAAGGCTCAAAAATTTTACCAAATCGTGTTTCTCTTCCATTTTTCTTTCACTCTAAACACTTAAATCTGATGCATTATACCCATTTCAACATATCACACAAAAGTCTACATCAAACCCTAACCATTCATTCACTCTGATTTGTCAAAACCTCAATCTAATCCATGGCTTTCAATTTATCTCAAAATCATCATCATTCAAACTTTCTAAATGCCACTAATTTAACATCCATACAAGAGCAAATCAATCATTAGCATGAAACATAAAAACTAACTTTCCACCATGAAAACTTACTTACTTCTTGGGCTCTTGTCTTCTCTCTTCCTGATTCACTGGAGCTCACTGGAAGCTTGAAAGAGAATAAAATTCACCTCACCACTTTGCCCTTTTCACCCTTTCTCCTCCTCTTTCTCCTTTCTTCCTTTCTTTTCTCTCTTTTTCCTTTCTTTCCTCTCCTCTACGTGATCCCCTGAAAGCACTTAAATCCCCAAATTTTAGACTTTAAAATATTATTCCAAAAGTGCTCTTAAGTAAAAAAATATCATTAATGGGTTTAAAGTGAATTACTTTATCCAAGCTTCTCATTGGTCCATTCCCATGAGACCCAAGTCATTTTACCCATTATTTAAATCATAACTTAGCTATTATGACACACCCCACCCCCTTCCAGCTGAGTACAGCGCCACTCCACTGTGCAAACTCTCAAACTGCTACCTCTAACGACTAGAAACTCCCGGAAGTCGGTGCCTCAGACATTGCTACAAAACCTCCTATAAAATTTTTCTTTTCTAAACTTATGATTTTATAAAATTTCATAAAGATAACAAATGTGACATAGATATGTCCCAACTCGTATACATCCAATTTATCTATATCCAAAATATGGCAACCAAAGATACCAACACATTCTCACAAACTACTCTATGTACATACATATGTTCCATTATACATATTCAGTGATTTTCTACATAATATTCTTACTAACAAGACTTCAGACAATGTCAAGACAAACCCTATTATGCCCAAATGGCTCATGTGACAGACCAGAAAATAGTTTTTAAAATACAAAATAATGAGCTAAACGAGCTCGTTGAGTGTATGCTTTATAAAATGTTTTGCTTTTCTCGAAAATATCTCAAAACCGTAAACTCTCTTTACAAGATATTTTCCGTATTTCGCATTACTTTAAAGTTTCTAAAACTTTCAGACAGTTGCTTTTAAAAGTTTACAAACTTTATATTTGTTGCTTTTAAAAGTTTAGTAAAACTTTTTAATATTTGCCGCTTGTTTTTGCTTTGCTTTTCTTTAAAAGTTTATAAAACTTTTCACTCCTTCGCTTTGTCATTGCTTTTACCTTGCTTCGCTTAAAAGTTTATAAAAACTTTATAAACCTTTGCTTTTAAAATTTTCAAAATTTCCTTGCTTCGTCATTTATCCGGTTTGAAAGTTTCTTAAACCTTTCACAAACCTTTTACTTTAAAAGTTTCTCAAAACTTTTTCATAAAAATCCGGGAGCCTAGCTCAACCGCATTCTTGAAAATAAAACGGAGCCTCGGGCTCAACCGTTGGCTTAAAACTCTCCTAAGCCTCAAGACCGGAACCAATGGTTGATTTTTCAAACTGTATATTATGCTCATAAAACATCGTCCACCGAGGGCCTATTTTTGCTTTTATCAGATCTAGTGAACACTTTAAGTCTGGCGATCGTACGGAAGGACCGGTCCGCATCACCTTTTTCCGTGAATATGGTGGAATTGATCTCGCATCACCATAATTTAGTTAGAGCTCATAACCTATATATACCCCAGACGCGCGAATTTCGCCATTTTAAACATGATGTATGTCCTGCTTGTCGATCGGCAAAACCAAATGCATGTATGAGACACCGACCACCGTGCACGCATTTTAATACCTCTCGACCTGGGCTTTTGTCGCTAACCTGCGGAAGGCCTGGCTAAACTTTCTTTCGCTGTCATATTTCTATGCTCTTGTAAAATGGTTTTACACTTGAAACCATTTACTTGTTGTTGCTTGAAAAAATGGTTTAATTGTTCAAAACCATTTCGCTACTTGCTTGTTTGCTTGAAAAATGGTTTAACTTTTCTAAAACCATTTACTCTTTGGCTGCTGTTAAAAATTGGTTTTACAATTTAAAACCAATGCTTTCTTTTTCAAAAATGGTTTAACTCAAAACCATTCGCTTGCTTCTTTTTTAACTCATCAAGCATTTCAAAATGCTATTTGCATTCAAAACTACGTAAATACCAGCCAGAAATGTTTATAATAATAATAATAATACACTATGATTGGAAAATGAGTTTAGACTCCACCCTTTCGCTAAACTCGAGCACGCCCACAATCCTCCGCCTTTGCTTTTACCTCACACACTCCGATGTATTAGATCACACACGCCGCACAACTGAAGCAATTCTGCACACTTTGTGTTACTAAATTAAATTCTCGAAAATATGTGGGCCCCAAATGCCATTCACAGCATGGCTAGGTTCAGACCAAAGTGGATCTTCCATATACTAAAAACACCCGAAACATTTCCAAAATTCCGTCCGACTATTTGAATAAAATCCTATAATTTTAACCAACCGTCCAACAATTCCACCAATGACTGTCCGAAAAATAGTCCCAAAATTTCCTAAAATTCCTAAAATCTAAACTCATTTAAAATTTCGTAATTAAATTTATTGCCTCTAGCATTATTCCAAAGCTCATTATATACCTTTAAATAAATAACACAAGTAGGAAAATTTCTACCCTTCGAGCCTGACGAAAAGCCAAGATTTTGGTGTCCACGCCAGAGCTCTCATCGCCATAGAGTAACTTCACCCACTGTCTAAAAGCACCACTGTAATGGCGTATCCGAGAAAACTAAAATTTGGGTTTTTCGTATATTTACCCGACCTCTGGTGAAACCCCCGTGTTTCCTGGGTGACTCACGCGTAGTCTCGTCGCGAGCACTTTCCGTGTTTATCCCGACGAGAATCCGACCTACCGCATTCGTAAATCCGAGAAGAAAGAAGAGAGAAATAAAACTAAAAAAACTCTCAACTCACGCGCCTCTGTCTCTCACTGTCCGTCCTCCTCGCTATCAAGCTTGTTTTTTTTTTTTTTTCTTTTTCTTTCGACGCAGGACCCACATGTCCCTTTATTCCACTTTTTCGTCCGTTTCACCCAAACACTTTATTTTGTCCCTGCTTTCAATTTTATTTATCCTAAATGAATATTCTTTAACTATTTGCCATTTTTCTAATTTAAAATCTCGCTGTGTTTCACTTTAAACTCGTCTAAAAATTGTGAAATATTCGACCGTTCCCGAATTAAACGAACTTTCTAGTTACTAGATTTCGCGAGACGAATCTCTAATCTGGGCCAAGCAAACCGCTTCGCCATCCGAGATCTAAAAGCACTTTCTCGGTATCCTCGGTACTCCGCACCATTATTATTATTTTTACTATTTAAACTTCCCTTAATTTGACTTTCACCCCCTCAACTTTCCTTAATTGTAAATTTGTCTTCAAGCATTTAAATATTGCAATTCCAACTTTTGAAATCTTTACCACGGCCCATCTCTAACTTAATTATGCCTTATATATCCTTTGCTAAACGACATTCAGACTTCTCGGGTTTAATACCACAAATTCCGGTTCCATAAACTTTCATTTCCTACTTTTAGTCTCCAAATACTACAATGTGACACTTCGTACTCTTATACAACTCACAAAGATCATGTAATCGTACACCTCCCTGGACTCGGTGTTCAAAATCCTCCTCTGGTGAACATTCGTCCTCGAAATGAATAAACTAAACTCCAAAAAGAAAATGAAACGAAAATACCCCATCCCGAAAATAAGCGAGGGTACCGACGGCGCATTCGAGCCCGGCTCCTAAGTAGCCGCCTCCCTCCTTACATTCTTCCACAAGACTTTAACTATGGAATCACTTTACCCTCAACACATGTTCGCGATCTACAACTGGGCACTGTCTCTTCATAGGTCAAATTTCTTTAATCGCACCGTCGCTTCATACATGAAGGATCCGGATATATTTCTCAACATCGATACATGGAATGATCATGAATCTCGACAACTCGCACCTCAATTTGTAAGCTACTACCGCACTCAAGCCATAATTTCATAAGGTCCAATATACTTAATTAAGTCACTAAGCTTCCCAATCTCAACACACCTTCAAAGGTGAAATTCAAAAAGACTCGTCACCCATCTCGACTGGTAAGTCTTTCTAAGACGGCTGTCCGCATAACTTTTCTTGGCCTATCTCTTGCTATCTTCAAGTTATCACGAACAACTTTCACTTTCTCTCAAGTGATCTCGAAGCTAGTTCGGTGGCCTATTAGTCTTCTCTCACCAACCTCATCCCAAAGACACTGAAATATTCTACATTTCTCGCCATACAACGCCTCAACGGAGCCATATCTATACTGCTCGATAGCTATTGGCTGTGGTGCAAACCCATTAAGCAGTTGCTTATATCCTAACTTTTGAATTCCATCACACAAGCTCTCAAAGATATCCTCTAACGTTCGAATAGTCCTCTCTCGACCGACTCATCCGCCTGATGATGAAATGGCCGTGGTCGAAATGAAGGCGAGTACCTAAAGTCATGGCAAACTAGGGCCAAGAAACTCCGGATGTGAACCCGGGTTCTCGATCCGAAACTATCAAACTGAACCCATGAAGTCTCACTATTTCGCTCCACATACAACTCTAACTCTTTCCATCGGGTAACGGGGACCTGAGTCAAGTCAACCCATTCAAATCCTCGAAAACTCTTTTCGACAAAGGCCTACCCAATCATACTGACATCTTTCACGCCTACTGTGGCTACTATCCCTGAGAACCCCACAAACTTCTTGTAATATCCCCGCTAAACTAAGGAAGTTTCTCAATCTCCGACACATTCTTTTCGCGTTTTTAATTTACCACCGTCTATTTTCCGGGAATCCACACTATCCCATCACCGTAAATCACATGACCTAAGAATGCCAATTGTTGGAAGCCAAACTGATACTTCGTTTCAACTTGCATATATAATCATTTTTCCTGTGGTCCGTAATAATCCTCGTGTGTTCGAACGCGCCTTAGGTACATCACTTTCGCACTTCAACTGATGATACCTCCTAATCTCAAGTCTATCTCTGAGTACTCGAGATCCTCGGAGTTGATTAATAAATTCATCTGATTCTAGAGACACCGATCATGATGGTAACTCGTCTACCTGCCCGTAATCTATACATAATCGCAAACTCCATCATCTTTCTTTTTCACAAAGAGAACCGGAGCTCTACTGTGGGATATGCTCTACTAGAATCCCTTACTTAACAATTTTTCTAATCAATTAAGCTCCTTAACTCGCAAGTGAGCCATCCTATAAGGAGGAATGGAAATGGGCTCAGCCCTGATCAAATCAATGGTAACTCCACCCTCTTTCGGAGGTAAACCCGCAAATATCATCCGGAATACATCTCGGGAACTTCTAACAACTGAATCTCATCCACTAGAATCCCCTCCTTCCCTCGTCTCCACCATAAGCTGGGATAACCTCGATGATCCCTTACGAAGATTCTGCGCCGCCACGGCGGAGATCATATCGAAGATACCTTCACAGATTCCCCCAACAAACTTACCTCCAATTTCCCTGGCTTATTCAACTTTACTTCCTTTTTATAACAATCTAATGTGGCTCTATGGCGAGACAACCAATCCATACCGAGAACTCATCAAGTCCCTTATGTTCTAAAGTTACAGATCCATTGGAACCTCGTCCCTCAATCGTAACTCTACTATCTCCGACTACTCGTCATGAAGTAAACTGATCCCAACCGAAGGGAAACTCTCATACGACCCCAATGGTCGGGTCTCTTCATCCGAACGATCTAGAATGGCTGGACGCGAAATGAACGCAGAAATTTCCCGTCTACTAAGGTATATGCATCATGATCAAGGATAGAAATAATACCAAGAACCACATACGGAGTCAGATCCGCATTCATTGGTCACAAAGATATACCTACCGCGCGGGCCTGGCTCAGATCCCCGGCACGCTCTACCTCTACCACGCCACCCTTACCCGCGCTACGCTTTCGGGCCCCTCCGTTCGGGAAACCTTCTCGACGACTCAGATGCTCATCTCTCAAATGGGTAACTTGGGGATCACAACATGTCTCGCACCAATCACCGAGGGCACTCCTCGAAATACTTTCCTGCCATGGAAACACCCCAGACCGAATCTCCTACATTCTCCATGGTGTCAGTTTTTCGACATATATGACATACGTGAGGGCTACTGGGGCGCCACCAAGCAAGAACTCCGGGGCCCCACCGATCCTCGACTGTAGGATAGCTCCCGACCGCACCCTACCTATAACCTCGCTTCGCTTCTTTCACTGCATCGGGTCCCGAGCTACTGGGACGTGCCCGGTGCACTCCTCTTACTTACTTTCCCGTCATCATACATACTGGTACTGCCTAACTCTCAGAGCTACTTACTAAGTCCCAAATCTATTCCCTGAGGAACCACTAATAAATGCACTCGATCCTCGTGGCCGTAGTCCTAATAAAAACCCAGACTTTCGTGACTTCATCCGCCAATATGTGGGAACCAATCTAACTAATTTCGATAACTTCTTCAGCATTCACATCGACATGCTCTTTGTTCTAATTTGAAGAACCTCACTCAATCCTTGCGACTCGAGGAAAGAATCACGCTGAATTCTCGTTAAAATTGTCCCATGATATGCCATCGATGCCTCCTCTCTACAAAGATCCCACCAATCCTTAGCCCTGGCTTTTCCATCGTAAAATTAAACAAGACTCTTTACTCATCTGCAGCCCATAACTCCGTGAACCTTATTTAATTGCTTAAATTACAACCGTGCTACTTCGGATCACCACTACTCGTCATACGGTTTCGCCCAGCCAGACTCTATCAACCTTCTGTGCTCACATGATCGCCGGGACAGGTCGCTATGACTACTATCTGTGCAATCTGTGCTACCATGTTGGCTCACAGAATAATCCCGCACTCGAGCTCCTCCGTGGCCTGTGGGATGGTCCAAATTTCGACCATTGGAGGCTCGATCCATGAGCTGTGAAGTGGAACCCAACCATGTGCTCATCTCATTGTACTACAAGATCTTCTAAAACCTCCGGGAATAACTCTCCTAGATCTAATTCTATGTCCTCTACCCGACATAAATACTGTACTTCAAAAATATCAACTATTTAATACTTTGAATCACTCGATATGTATGTACTTTAAGCTCCGAATACGTATGGTTACTAATACTTATGTCTGATACCACCTCATGCGGTATCATCTCTCCTTCATGTCCTAAAGTTATCAGATAACCCGCTTCCGATACATGTCGACACACCCCACCCCTTCCAGCTGGCGGGCGTAGCCGGCCACCCACGTGCAAATCCCCACTGCTACCTCTAACGACTGGGGAACTCCCGTGAAGCGGTCGCATTGCCACTAAAACCTCCTATAAAATTCTTTTTCTTTTCTAAACTTATGATTTTATAAAATTTACAAAGATAACAAATGTGACATAGACATGTCCCAAATCCCGATATCCAATTTACACTATATCCAAAATATGGTAAACTAAAGATACCAACACATTCTCACAAAACTACTCTATGTACATACATATGTTCCATTATACATATTCAAAGTATTTTCTTACATAATATTCTTATTAACAAAGACTGTATTACCGTCAAGACAAACCCTACATGCCCAAATATTTCGCTGTGACTTCACTCGGAAATAGTTTTTAAAATACAAAATACCGAGCTAAACGAGCTCCGGTGAGTGTATCTTTATAAAATGTTTTGCTTTTCTAGAAAAACATCTCAAAAGCTGTAAAACTCTCTTTTCTGAGATATTTTAAGGCGCTGGCTTTATACTTTAAAGTTCCCAAAACTTCTGTCTTTGCTTGCTTTTAAAGTTTACAAAACTTTTAATGCTTGTAACTTAAAAGTTTATAAACTTTATTCTTATATATACCTTTGATAACAACTGTTTCAATATTCTTTTTAAAAAGTTTATAAGGAAACTTTCTCAGTTCTCTTGTAGCTGAAACTTAAACAGCATAACAGGGTTTTATAAAAATTATAGCATAACTAGCTTTTAAAATTTTCCAAAAATTTAAAACAACACAACTTTGCTTTATACGGGCAGAAAAGTTTAACCCAAAAGCATTTATGACATTTTCTTTAAAAAGTTTACTAGCTTTTCATAAAGCAGGAGCCTAGGCTCCAGTAGCATTCTTTGAAAATAAGCAGACTGGGCTCAACCGTTTGCTTTAAAACTCTCGAGGAAGCTGGGCGGCCAGAACGATAGTTGATTTTTCAAAAGCTATATTATCTTTCATAAAACATATTGGCTGGAGGCTTTATTTTCAACTACTTGTACCCTAGTAAAGACCGCAGGCACAGGCGGCCGGAAATCACCGAGTGGAAGAGGGCCAGGGGTCCGCATCACCTTTTCAGTGAATATCGCGGTGGAATTGATGCGCATCACCATAATTTCAGTTAGAGCATTCGTAACCTTATATATACTCACTTATACGTGCGACAGTTCACTTTAAATGCATGATGTATGTCTAGTTTGATGGGCAAAACTAAAATGCATGTCATGAGACAACCATTTCTTAGTGCGCGTGCGAATCATCTGTGGGTTTCAACTTTGTAGGCCCAGGGAAGGCCTGTTTTCATGAGCTTTGGCATGCTTGCTAACTTTTGTAAAATGGTTTCTGGCTTTGAAACCATTTACTTGCTTGCTTGCTTGAAAAATGGTTTAATTGTTCAAGCGGGTTTTATTCTTTAACCTGTTTCTTGCTGGTTTAACTTTGGCAATTTCTTACGCCACATTCTTTACTTAAAGTGGTTTAATTTAAAAACCCGATACTTTCTTTTCAAAAAATGGTTTAACTCAAAAATAATTTGCTTGCTTTTCTTCATTGCTAACTATATATGAAAAGCGTTTAATTAACGCAAATAAATTATAGCAGTTTATAATAATAATAATACAGCTAGTATTTGAAGAAATGAGTTTAGAAACATTTAACTCTTCTTTGCTTTAAACGAGAAACCTTGATTCCAGTAAACTTTAAGCGGCTTTGCTTTTAGCCTGCACTTTTCGATGTATTAGATGTGTGTCAGTATGACAGCAATTTGCACACTTTGTCTTCTGATTAAAATTTTCGAAAATATGTGTTTTTGAATGCCGTTCGGGCATATGTTTGGAGTTAAGCCCAAGGAATCTTTTCAGTATAATTAAAAGCAGAAAACGTTTAAGAAAATTAATGGAATGACTGAATAAAATCCCCATAATTTTAACTTAGCTGTCAAACAGTCCAAGAATTCAAGTGAGATGTAGAAAAATAGTCAAAATTCACAAAGAATTCGCAAAGTGCAAGCTGGTGAAATTTTGGAGATTAAATTTATGTAATTACCACAGAATATTGGCCAGGTATAGTGCTGGGAACTGGAATGTATGAGTAGATTCCTGCATCTTGGGGTTCTGTGAAGGCGAGTTTTGGGTGTCGTGCGTAGGCTCGTCGCGTAGAGTGGCTACATCTTGGTCAGAAGCGCGGACCAGTGGAGATGAGCGTGGATGCGGGAAAAGTAAAGATTTTGGGTTTCGTATTTACTGGTCTCGGTGAAGCCGTGTTTAGTCTTCAGCGTGGCGCAGTCGCGTGATGGCTTTCAGGTGTTTATCCGACGAAATCAAATGAGTCAGGATTTTTAAATGAAATCGAGGAAGAAAGAAGAAAAATAAAGCCCAAAAAAAAACCTGGCTCACGCGCTCCTCTGTCTCTCACTCCTCGTCCGTCCTCTCCTTGCCAATTGAAGCTTTGTTTTTTTTTTTTAACACTAACGATGTGGGACAACGTGTCAGCTGTCCACGACTTTTAGTCCGTTCCGGTCACGAAAGCAACTGTTTGTCCGTTCAAATTTATTTATCACAAATGAATGATAACTGCTTGTTGCCATTTTGAATTTTAAAATCGTTTTAAGGTTCAACTTTAAAGCTGATGCAAAGTCGTAAAATATTAGTATCACCGGAATTAGCGAGAAGCTTCTAGGTTACTAGATTTGTGAGGCAATTTACTTAGTATGAGTCCGTTTGATCATCCAATCTAAAAATTTAGAGCTTACCCAGAAAAATTGTGATTCGTTATTATTATTTTCTTGTTAAACTTACTTAATTTACAGGCTTCTTCCCCTCAGCTTTCCTTAATTGTAATTTGTCTTGACATTTAAACTATTCTGGTCAACTTTTGAAGTCCTCTTATGTGTCTAACTTAATTATCTTATATATCCTTTTTCTTTAAATGACATTTGTACATGGTTTAATACCACCATTCAGTTAATGGCTTTTCGTTCTCTTTAGTCTCAAAATCTTCTGATGTGACACTTGATGCTCTTATCGCTACTACGGTATACGTATGCCTTAACTCTCTCGGGACGGGGTGTTACAGCATTAGAAAAGATTTTGATTGGTGAAATGCGATTAAATATAATTTATAGCAGATTTATACCAGGTTGTATTTTCTTCTTTTCTCTTGATTATATGTAGTATTCTATGGTCTTCTATATTTAAATTTGAACATAAAATATTTTAAGCCCAAATCCTTCACATTGGATTCCTAGGCTGCGAAATCATAATCGGATTTAAAATAAATTAAATCGGTAATCCGAGACGATAAGCGTGGTATTACGGAATTACGTTCGGATCGCTAAGTATCGAAAACGGACTCGGGTTTAAAGCTGTTTAGGTTCGTTAGGCTATGTGATTATTTAGGACTTTTCATATTTCCCATTGATTTCCGAAAAATATCACTTGGGCTCCAAATTTAGTCAAGATGCTATTCACTTAAATCTCAAATTATCTTCTAAATATCGGTTAGTCATAGAGCTGAATTTATAAAATTGACATAGCCACTCCATCAGGATAAAATAGAAAAATCACTATTTATTCATAGGGCACCCGATTACAATTTTGAAAATTTTCACTTTATGCCCAATTAATAGCGTGGGAGCGTCACAAATTCTAAATCTACCCTCGTTTCTATCATTGGACCTACAATCGGTTTAAGCTACTTATTATAACGTTGATGAGGTTTGGGGGTTTAATTTAAAATCTGAACTATTCCTGTAAGTTGTTGAATCGATCTTGGACTCATAATAATTGTAAAACCACAGAAGCGCGATTGAATGTTCTGTGATTTTAATGATTGGAAGTCGATGTTAAGCTTGAAGAGCAGGTAAATTTAAAGGCTGCAGGGCAATCATTTGTGAGTGGAATTTTAAAATTGTAACCGGCCTCTTACTGGGGATGTGATTTTTCTTATTATCTTGAATGGAGGGTTTGCAAAGAGGCTATGAAGATTTCGGTTGCATGACACTGAGCCCCAGAGAAGATGAAGATTTGGTGAATAGTGATTTCGGACTGAAAATTCGAGACATGCGTTGAGAATTTGGAGTGGGCCAGTGCGAGTGTCAGAATCTGTCGTAAAAATTGCAGCTGAAAATAAAAATGGCAATCATTATGAATTTCAGCGTCCCGGCGGCCTTCGAAAGGCTGTCTCTGTGTAGCCTCACAGATACGACCTGTAATTTAAATCGAACTCGATGATTCGAAACTGTATTGTGAAGGATTTGAACCAAGTATTTATGTTCAGAATTTATAGACCATAGAGAGGCTATTTTGACTTATATATCGATATAAAAAACGATGAGCGAAATGAAGACAAAATGCTGCTATATCAGAATGTATTTAGTAACACTAATATTAAAATCTTTGTATGTAGATTATGATTTAAAAATATTGGGTAAATGAGCTTTGCAGTGCTCATAGAAATGGACCTATGAGGAAACTAGTTAAAGGGTAATTGCTTTACAATAACCAATTGAATTATTTGAAGCTTAAGGAGTGAATTTTGGAAAGTTGGAATTTAAAAGCAAAATTAGGGTTTAAGTCTCCAAATAGAGGAGATCACGTATGAGGAAAAGGGAGAGAAAGGAGAAAAGAGAGAGAAAAAAGAAAGGGGAGAAAGGAGAAGAGAGGAAGAAAGGAATCGAAGTTGGGGAGGTGAGTTTTCTTTGTTTTCAAGCTTTCAAGTGATCTTCAAGTGGTAATCAGGAGAGGAGCCAAAGAAACTCAAGAAACAGAAGTAAGTTTTCTTAATTTAGGAAAGATTAGGTTTGATGTTTCCATGTTTAATGTCTTAAATTCTGGTATGTGGATGTTAAATTGAAAGTAGTATTAAGGTTTAATGGTGCTGAATTTAATATCAATTAAGCCATGGTTTAGGTTGGGGTTTGACAAAATCAAAGTGAGTAAGGGTTAGAGGTTTGATAGTGAATTGTGTGTGTTATGTTGAAATGGTATAAATATTGATTTAAGTGTTTAGGTGAAAGAAAGAAAAATGGAAGAGAAACATGTTTTGGTGGTGGTCACAGACCGCGATGCCGGTGCGGAAATATCTGTTTTCATTTTGACCAGTTTGGTATTTGGCCATAACTTGCTCAATTTTGATCCGATTTGAGTGATTTAAGTGGCTACGTAAAATAGGCTTGGAGGAGAACAAAACTTAAGAAGAAGGTATCACCAAATTATGATCCTAAGTGGCTGAATTTACTCAAGTAGGACCATATGTAAGCCCTTTGTCACGGTTCTCGGTACGGGAAATGCTCTGTTTTCCTGTTTCGACCGATTTTTCATATTTTACCATAGCTTGCTCATTTCCTATCAAGTTTGGTGATTCAAAATTCTGGGTAAAATGACTTCTAGGGGAAAAATTTATCTGAAGAAGGAAGTTATGCAAATTTAATCCCAAAGTGCCCATAAATGTTTCAAAGTGGAGCTATGTGCAGATGCTGTTCTGCCAAGCGAGTCATCTGTTGTGCAGATTGTGTTATGGTTGAGGAGGGCTTTAGAGAAGAATTTTAAACTGAAAATTTAAGAAATGTCATTGGATATATAAAGGACTGATCTGGAGAGTTTCATAAATTTTGAAGACCGTTTGAATAATTTTTGAGTCTAAAGTCTATAGAGTGTTGTTGGAAAAGGTTGGCCAAAATGAATGGGTTTTAGTACTAGGGTGAGAATTTGTTCATTTGGTATAAAATGAATGTGTGGTGGATTAAAATGGAGTTATAGTGTGTATAGTTGTGGTTTTTCTTGAAAAGGTGAAAAGGAATATCGGACCCGGGAAACGGGAATTCCGGCGGGAAGCGAGCGGGATTGAGCGGTGAGACGCGAGTGAAAGGCAATATTTTGAATTGAGTTTTTACAAGTGAATGATTTAATGTTAAAGCCCGAAAGTTTAATGGAAATATTTTATCTTGCATCAATATATATTTATATGTATATGAAATATGTATGCATATGTTAGATATGAAGTTTAAAAATGTGCCAAGAATGCATTTTGTGTTTTAATGATAAAGTAAGGATTTAAATGGTTGCAATGTATTTTGAAGAAATGTTTCGATGGTTACCCTAAACCCCCTATATTTGTATGACCCGATATCGGCGAAGTACTTTAAGCGTGTAAGGATTTAGAGGGGGTAAGTTATAGGTTATTAGCGAGGAGGGAAATAGGTGTCTAGAGTAATATCCTTACACGTGAAGTAAAGTGCTATGAAAATGGAACTATACAAAACGTGGGTTTCTCCCGCTAGCGTAGTGGTTATGACTGGAATGTGTTGTCCCTCGCGTGAAATTGCAGGAAGCTGTTCGGTGTGTTTATTCCACAGGTTCCATCGGAAAGAAAGAAAAGAGAAAAGAAAAGAAGAAGAAGAAAGAAAGAAATAAAGAAAGAAAGTTCTGGTACAAATGTTTAAGCATAAATGGATTTTAAATGCATAAGTATTTATTGAAGAAAGAAAGTTTAAGGTATAAATGGATTTAATTGTATAAGTATGTATTATTTTGGTATATCTTTGAAAGTGTTATTTTAATGAAAATGTACACTCAACTGAGCTCCTTTGGCTCATTCTTTCTATATGTTTCAAAACATTTAGGGACCCAGGCAGTGCGTAGATAGAGGTCACTCTTGTGCGTGGATCGAGCCATTGATGAGACGAGGCTGTGATTTCATTGTATATAATTTGCATATTGTTCATATTTGAATATTTTTATTATGCATATGTATATGTAGTTGAAAAAACTACGTAGGCTTTGATCCTCGGTGGACGAGAGTACGTAGGCGGTGGAAGCTTAAGTCGCGGCTCAAGCCCAAAATGTTTTGATAAAAATGTGCATGGAATTTAAGAGGGTTTGAATCTTTTTTGATGATTTGAAGTAAACAAATGTATATGTATGTATATTGTGTTAGTTGGGTTGTGGGCTGAGAAGTCCTAATATGGAAGTATAAAATTGAAGTTTATAAGTGTTTTAAATCTTTTATCGGGTTTTTTATAAATTTGGGGAAAGTCAGAAAAGCAGGAGGAAACTGCCACTACGAAAAAATCCAAGTGTTTGAAAAACAAAGAAAAGAAAAGAAAAAAATTATCACTTCGCCCCAGCATTATTTTCTAAGATATGTTAAGGATTGTGAGGTTCGCTCCATAGTTTTTATTTATTGTTTGGGAAAAGTTTCTATATCCATTGGAGTCTTAGGAGTCCCCTCGAGTTCATGAGGTTAATCCGGGTCGGGATCCTTCAACGTGGTATCAGAGCCACGGTTTTGAAAATGTTATAAAGATTTGAAAATTTTATGTTCATATGATTGTTTTAATGTTTTATTTTAAAATTGCATAAATTATTTATCGATTTAAAATCATATATGCATTACATGACATATGAAAATTTTGAATTCACAGAAAATGGTAAAATGAAAGTGACAGCCACGGAGAGCTCACGAGGCATTAGTACCTGCAGAAATCACAGAGGTTTCATTTATAGGAAATAATACTAAGATCTTTTGATTTAAAAGGTCTATTGAAAAGAGGAGTCCTGAACTTTAATTTCCAAAGATTACATTTGGAGGATAGGAGAATAGTGTGAGAGTGAAAAGATCATAAAAGTTGGAAAGAGAGTGTAGGTAATGTGAAGGTCACATCATCATGACACCTTAGGAGGAATATTAATGTAATGTAAAACAGGACTGTCGAATGGGAGTCTATTGTCGGAATGAAAATGCAATTTACTACTTCAACATGGAAATGATAATGTTCTCACGAGGTTCAAACGGATAGGCAATTAGAGGACATGGGAGATCGTATTTCGAGGAGATCGGTGTCAAGATGATTGTTGAAAAAAAAAAAGTTGAAGAAAACTGATTCTAATAAATAAATTAACATATAAAATGCATGATCTTATACATAATCTTGCACAATCAATTGTAGGATATAAGTCATATTCAAGAAATGCCACAAGTCATGTAATAAGAGAAGTTAGTCATGTATCATTGCTTGAAAAGTTGAATCCAATGATAAAAGAAAAAAAAAAAAACCAAAAGGTCCATATCATGGCTTGAAGGAGTTTCTTTGTAGGTCTTAGTCGGAGATTTGGACCACGATCAGCGTCGACACAGCCACCTGATCTGACCGGAGTAGTAGGGCGCGGGTCTAGGGATGAGGAGCATGGATGTGAAATCTGAGATACGCACGATCGGGACGAAGCAGTGAGGTGGCGTGGAGTTCGGGAAGGTTCGATAAGCAAATTATAGGGTTTATGGATTATTTATCTAAACCTTCAATTGAGTTATATTAAGGCTTTAGCTATTAAATTGACATGATTCTAGGTTGATTTTCTTTAGAAATTGAAAGAAAGAATGAAGTTATAAGAGTTATGCATGCCCGAGTCAGGAGATTGGCATACGGTATGCTTAGTATGTGCACTAAGGGCTTCATAATTATTTTAGTGCCCATAATAGAATTTTGAAAATTGGTTTAAGGGTGAAAGTATAAAGTTTTCAAAAGAATTGTGGCACTTTTAATTCAGGAAAGTGGATGGGTGGGAATTCCAATTATGGAATTTTTAAAAGGATAATGTAATAATAAATTACCAAAATAGTTCGGGGAGGTCTCGAAAATTCTCCTAGATCTCGGATGCGAAGCGGTTTGTCTTAGTTAAGTTCGTCTCTTGAAATCTAGTAATAGGAAAGTTTCGTTGAATTAGAGACCGGTCGGAATATTTTCTGAATTTCAGGCAACGAGTTTAGAGTGAGGCTGAAAAGCGGGATTTTAAAAATCTCGAAAAATGACAAATATTTAAAGAATATTCAATTATGATAAATAAAATTTTAAGGGGTAGAAATGGACCAGAATAAAATAATAGAAATAGTTTATCAAATAATTAAAGAAAGAATAATAATTAAAGAAAAAAAAGGATAAAATCAAGCTTCTTTTGGGACGGACGTGAGATGGACGGGAGGAGGAAGCTGCGGAGCGGTGCCCTTTTTTTATTTTCTCTCTTCGTTTCTCTCTTAGATCTACGGAGCCCGGATGTAGGCGTTCCGCCGGACGAAGGCAAAATTGGTATACGCGAAGGGGCTACGCATAGGTACCCGATATCTTAGCCTTTGTCAAACTTTAAAAGGTAGAAAATTTGCCCTAATTGTGTTATTTCAAGCCTAAAGGTTATGTAATGGCTTGAAATTTCTTAAATGAAGTAAAGATTAAGTAAGCTTTAGTCCCGACGAATTTTTTAAGCCAGTTTAGGAATTTTTGGAATTTTGGAGCTGTTGGACCGGTCGGGGGCTGAATTTTGGGGACTATTTTAGGACCGGGTTTTTGGGGATGAAATTTCAGGATTGTAGGTAGACCAGTCGGACCAGAGATTTTGAAATGTTTCGGTATTTTTAAGACTCTCCCAAGAAGTCCATGAATTAAAGTTGTTCAAAGCAGATCTGGTTTTATAGGACATTTAATGTGTAGGGACATTTTGAGGTGATTTCATCATATATTGATGTATCCATATCAGAATGGGACTAACCACGTATTAAAGTTTTATTATGGGAGTAGTTGAGTTAGATATGAGTCACTTTGAAAGCCACAGTAGCTATGTTTTATGGTTAAAGCAGTTAAGGCGAGGGCATTTTCGTAATTGAATGGTGTGTAGGCGATTTGAGCGTCAGACGAGAATGCAAGTCTTGACGAGATTTGAAAGAAATTAGTCGAGAAAAGGAATTGAGTACTCAAAATCATTTCTAAAATGAAAGTGTTTAAATTCTGATTTGTAAAAGTCTTTGAAAATATAGATTTATAAGTATTTTATTACTCCCAATTGTTATACTGATGAAAAGTTCGATTTCGATATTTAAAAGCAGTTTTGGCCTGGTTTGCCAAACCCCTAGATGGCCTGACTCGGTTTCCGGTCGGATGTATTCGGTTAATGCGTGGCAATGTTATGGGATATTATGACTAACTATATTAAGTCAAGCTGATTGGGGTTGATGTATATTTTATATGGTAATTAGCCCTCGCACATTAAATTTATATAGTTAGTCTTGGAAGCTTAGTACATAGTGATGAGGTGTTGGTTGGGGTTCCCTCGCTAGAGCATTTGGTTAAGGGTTCCATTATGCTATAGATCGTAGTGTTCAGGACCATCTTAAGCCAGGGTAGTGTTAGAGGTTCCTTTAAAGTGCCGATTCCAGGGATTGGGGGCATCACGTCTAGGGTATTTCGAAATGGGCCACGGTGGTTGGTACTTGATTCTGATATAGCACTTTCAGATATTAACCCTGCCCCAGCTTGATTTGTGTGAAAATAGTTTTGAAACGGTTTGGCCCGAAATGGATTTCGAGCAGATTTGCTGGCGAAGCGGTTTGAGAACATTTTGCGAAATGGTTTCATAGTAAAACTTCGGTTTTCTCATAAATAGTTCCCTGACTTATTTATGTACAGATTTTCATATTGGGAGGTCTGAGCAATGAGACATATTTAGAACTTATAGTACTCATGGGCGGATTTGGCTCCTGGTTTTTGTTTTAAAATAAATTTTTAGGTGCGGAGTCTTTGATAGAAAGATCTTTCAGGATCTCGGTCCCCGACAATGTTGTGATTATATATAAGATAAGGTGTAAATTAAAACTAGTAAAAGTTAAAATGTGGCATTTTGTATATGTAATTATCTTTTGTAAAGAATATGCATACACATGGTTTTGAAAGCAGGTTGCTATGAGATTATGTTTCATCCTTATCTTATATTTTGATGAGGACCGAGAGGTGGAAGTATGGTTATAGTTAGTTTTTGGAAAACATTAGAGTGTATTTTCTTTATACAATTGATTTTTGTATTTTGAAGCGACCACGTCAATTGTTATCTTTATAGGATTTCATTAAATTGCAGGTGTGATTTTGATAGAAAAATGAAAATTTTATAACCCGTTTCAAATACGATTTCAGCGGGTTTGCGACAGCTTCATGGTAGCTTGTCGGTCGGCCGAGGCTTGGGTACGGGAGGTGTGGAGTTACCCGACAGGGCCCTACGTCACTAGGAAGGTGCGTCGACTTGGAATCCAGGCGGTTTAGGCGATGGATTCGCTTTGTTTTTCGCGTTTTCCACATTATTTCCTATAGAATTGTTTTTTATGTGTGGTTTTCTGTGCAACATGTGTTTTTCTAAGCCCTTGCGTCGTGAATATTGAAAAGTGTCATTTGAATGCTTTTAACTGAAATTCATAGCATTAGCATGTACGGGCGGAGTCATAAGAATTCGATCTAGGACTTCATACCGGAGGCACCACGAGAGATATATCGAGGCACGCGCCGATCGAAAGATGCTTCAATGAATCAGCCCCAGTAGAACCATCGAGGGCGCGGGGACGAGGGCGGTACCTTGGCCGATGGATCGGGTTATCTGGTGTTCTGGTGCAAGTCGGACCACGTGGAGTCTTGAAGACGGAGGGGTATGTTGACGTGCTCTAAATTGGGGGCTAAAACTTATGATGAATGCCCAGACGACCCGGAGGCGGGGTATGGTTAGATAGGGTTAAGCGTTCAGCTATTATGGTGATGTGAACATGAAGTCTTTCCTGCCATAATTGCTGGGAAAAAGGTGACATGGACCACGAGGTTCTTCCAGGCACGTGGTAGAACAAGGTTTCCGTGTTTTACTAGGATACTGACCAAAGCAAGAAAGCAAACCCAAATAGTTTATGAAAAGTTTTTAGAAACTTTTAAAGTAAAACAAGCTGAAAGCAATTTTTATGAAAAGTTTGAGAATTTGCACTAAAGGTAGAAAGGATAGTTTTAGTTCTTCCGGGGCGACGAGACAGTGAGAGGTGCTCCTAGCACTAGTCGACGGGCACGGTGGGTCTAGTAGAAAGAAAGGAAAGAAATTGGACCGGCGGTAGAGGCTGAACGAGGTAGCATTCTTGCCAAGGATCGGATTCGATCACCGGCAGCGGGAGGTGGTAGATCTTGAGGATCATTTTTCCCCATTGTCACTACATGTCGGAGAGGCATCTCGGAGATGCGGGATGTTTCCATTCTTGGGCGGGAAGGTCACTTTATCGGTATCCTGAGTTAGTATTGCAAAGACCTCGGTGGAGTGCGGTGCTGCATCTACGGGCACTTGGCCCGGTCTGTCGGTAGTGCAGGGGTGGTTCAGACTGAAGGTGGCGTCCTGACACACGATAGAATTGTGATGCTAGGGGTGCGGAGGGCGGTAGTACCGTTAGCGGTCGATCAGTGCCTGTACTCGGGCTCGGGTATTCTGATGATCCACACAGCGGGAAGCGGATCACATCACGGAAGTGATTATTGGTATGATTTCGGTTCTGATCATGATGCATATATTAGTGGACCCAGGGGAACCACTCATTCATTTATTTCGGTACCATTCGAGAGGCACGGATAGAGTCCCGGCTATAGATGGTCGTATGGTGGTTTCCGTACCTAATGGGGATACTATGATATCCCAGAAGGATAGTTCGAATGCTTGATTGGTGATCCGGAATAGGATTTTCCGGCGGACTTGATAATGTAGGTATCCATGATTTGATATAATCTTAGGTATGGGTAGTTTATCAGGCATAGAGCCACCTTAAGTGCTATAAGAAAGTAAGATTGGTTCGACCCGGAGGAACGGGTGATATTGAGGGAATCAGAAAGAGAGATCGCCTAGTCTCATTAATGCCATGTGCCTTGAAAAATGCGGAAGGTTGCAGGGGTTATTTGGCATTTGTAGTGGATAGAGACGAGAGGGGACACGGCGGAAGACATCCCATAGTCAAGAGTTCCCGGATGTCTTTCGGATGATATTTGAGTTTACCCCGGATAGAGAAATTGAGTTCGTTGGCTGAGCGGATTCCGGGGCCAGAACGATATCCATTCCTAATGCGAGAATGGGCGCGGCAGGGTTGAAAATTGAAGGCTGGTGGAGGTACTAAGTAAGGGCTTCATCCAGGCCTAGAACCTCAGAGTGGGGAGCTCCGAGTTCTCTTCGTAAAAAGAAAGATGGGAAACTACGGTTGTGTATAGGCCCATAGGCAATTTCAGATCGGGCGTATACGTAGCTTGAGTATCCGCTTCCTCGTATGGAATTAGGCTATTTGACCCGGTGTGGATCTTTCAGATTATATTCTAAGATTGACCTAAGGTGGGCTACCATCGGTTGAAGTCGAATGATGTTTCTAAGGTTTGCATTCAAGGCGAGATACGGTCCTCGAGTTCCTAGTGGTACTATTCGGATTGACTAATGCCCCAAGCTAGTTCATGGATTTGATGAACAAGGTATTGGTCAGTGTTAGATAGAAGTTTGTGATCGTATTCATTGATGACATTCTAGTGTACTCAAGCAGTTCAGAGCAACATGCAGAGCATCTCCGGACAGTATTGCAGCTTCTTAGAGAGCGTCAGTTATACGCTAAGTTTAGTAAGTGCCAGTTTTGGTTAGACAAAGTAGCTTTCTTGGGTCATGTCATTTCGGCAGAAGGTATTAGTGTGGATCCTCATAAGATCGAAGCATAGTGGTGGAATCACAGCCTACAAATGTTTAGAGTTAGCGAGTTTCCTTGGATTGGCAGGTGTCTGAGGAGATTTTTGATGGATTTTCAAAGATAGCGCTCAGGTTGGCCAATCTATTGAAAAAGGATCGAAAGTGAGTGGTCGAGATGCCGCCGACCTTGTTTGAGGAGTGAGATAAGTTGTGACAACTCCAGTGTGCTTTCCCAGATCGGGAAAGGACGGTTATGTGGTATATAGTGATGCCTCCAGGACAGGGTTGGGGTGTGTTTTTGATGCGGGATGGTAGAGTGGCTTATGCTTTGTCAGGTTAAAGAAGCACGAGCGAGAACTACCCGACCCGCTGATTTTAGAACTAGCCGGCGGTGGTTTAAACACAAAGATGCGGAGACATTATCTATAGGTGTTCCTTGTCAGATATGTTCACGATCCTTAAGAGCTGTTTGATATATCTTTACTCGGAAAAGCAGCAAAGCGATGCGGTGGTTGGAGTTGATTAAGGATTATGATTGCACGATAGAGTACCATCGGGAAGGCCAATGTAGTGGCCGATGCCTTAGAAGTGTCACGGAAGCGGGAGGGTTCCTATGCTTATCTGCGAGACGGTATATCTCATTGTTGATGAGTTGCTTGAGATCTTTTTGGGGTTGGATTCACTTCGGAGTGGCGTCTGAGGGTTTGCTGATGGCATCATTTACATGTTCGTCCTCTTCGTGGATCGAGGATCAAGGAAGGTCGACGGGTTTAGGAGATGATTAAGTTGAGGCGAGAGATTGAGGTGGTAACAGGAAACGAGTTCAGATGGAGGCTTGATGGCGTAATAGTTAGAGGGAGTCGAATGTGTGTACCTGAAATAGGTGAACTAAAAAGGGAAATCTTGGAAGAGGCTCACTCTTCAGCATATGCCATGCACCCTAGTAGCACCAAGATGTATCATACTCTGAGGGAGCATTATTGGTGGAAGGGCATGGAAAAAGGAAATTACAGATTTCGTATCCAGATGCCTAACACAGTCGGCCAGTGAGCGAGCACCCGAAGCACTTGAAAGATCTGACCCTTCGATTCTGTATGGAAGTGGGATAAGATTACTATGGATTTTGTTAGGGCCCAGGAACTCGGAGACAACACGATGCCATATGGGTGATAGTGGATAGACTAACGAAATCAGCGCATTTTCTCCCAATTAGCAATGATGACCCATTGGACAAGTTGTCCCAATTATATGTGGAGGAGATAGTTAGATTACATGGTGTTCCTATATCGAGTAGTCTCGAATGAGACCCCGAGATTCACATCAGTTTTGGTCTAGTTCACGAGGATGCCATGGGGACTCGATTGCACTAACCTGACTTTCCATCCTCAGGTGATGGTCGTCGGGAGAGAACTATTCGGACACTAGAGGGATATGCTTAAAGCATCAAGTAATAGAGTTTAAGGGAAGAATTTGGGATGTCGATTTATCTACGATGGAGTTCGCCTATAATGTGTGGTTGTCAGTCCGGGTATGGGGTATGGCTCCATTTGGAAGCATTGTATGGCGATGGACGTGTCGTACTCCGTATCTTTGGGATGAAGTAGGAGAGGCGATAGGCCCGAGTTAGTACAGTTACCTTAGATAAGATCCAGTTGTCGAGAGACCAGATTTCAGGAATGTGACAGACCGAGAAAAGTTATGCGGACAAGCGATCTGAGTTTAAGGTGGGCGATAGGGTCTTCCTCAGTTTCCCACTTGGAAGGTGTCTCGAGATTTGGGACGCGGAAAGGCGGGGCCCGGATACATGGGGCCATGTGAAGTTATTGCGAGTGGGACGTTGGCATATAGGTGTGGGTGCTTCCTCCAGAGTTGTCTAAGGTTCATAATGTGTTTCATGTATCCTTTGCTCATGAAGTACATTCGGATCCCTCCATGTACTCGAGGAGATCAGCCGGTGGGAACTAAAGGATAGTTTGACCTATAAGGAGCGACCCGATACGAGATGGTAGATCGTAGAGAGCGGATTTTGCGGAATAGGTCCATTCAGTTAGTCAAAGTTTTATGGGGAATCATGGAATTAAAGTACATGGGAGTCGGAAGCAGATGCGCGGTCGATATCCTCGATTGTTTTAGGACTAGGGTATCCTCTTTATATTAAGTTTTGTTCATTTAAAATAGAATGTTCTTGAGAGGGAGGATTTGTAACACCTAGTCAGGAAGTGTAAATATTATGGCTTAGTATGTGCACTAAGGAGCTTCATAATTATTTTAGTGCCATAATAGAATTTTTTGAAAATTGGTTTAAGGGTGAAATTATATAAAGTTTTCAAGGGTGGCTGGCGCACAATTAAGGAAAGTGGATGGGTGAAATTCCAATTACTTTAGAATTTTCAAAGGATAATAATAATAATAAATTGCAAAATAGTTCAGGGAGGTCTCGAAATTCTCTAGATCTCTCGGATGTGAAGCAATTTGTCTTAGATTAAGTTCGTCTCGTGAAATCTAGTAACCTAGGAAAGTTTCGTTGAATTAAAGACGGTCGAATATTTTGCAATTTCTAGGCGACGAGTTTAAGAGTGAGCATGAGTTTTAGAAAAATCTCGAAAAATGACAAATATTTAAAGAATATTCAATTATGATAAATAAAAATTTTTCGGGGTAGAAATGACCCGAATAAAATAATAGAAATAGTTTATCCAAATAATAATTAAAGAAAAAGAATAATAATTAAAAAAAAAAAAGGATAAAATCAAACTTCAACTGGACGGACGTAGAGATGCAGAGGGGCACGGGAGAGAGGCGATTTTTATTTTTATTTTCTCTCTTCGTTTCTCTCTCGGATCTGCGAATCGGACGTAGGCGTTAAATGGACGAGAGGCAAGGTAGGTATACGCGAAGAGAGCTACGCATAGGTACCAATATCTTAGCCTTTTGTCAAACTTTAAAAGGTAGAAAATTTGCCTAATTGTGTTATTTCAAGCCTAAAGGTTATGTAATGACTTGAAATTTTCTTAGAGGCAGTAAAAGGTCTTAAACTTTAGTCCCAAAATTTTTAGACCGAGTTTAGGAATTTTTAGGAATTTTTGGAACTGTGTTCGGACAGTCAGGGCTGAATTTTGGGGACTATTTTCGGACAGTTTTGATTGAAATTTGAGTTGTGGTCGAGGGTGAGTCGGACGGAGATTTTCAGAAATGTTTGAATTATTTTAGACTCTCTGGAAAGTCCTTGAGTCGAAGTTGACTAAAACGGATAGTTTTTATAGGACATTTAATGTGTAGGGACATTTTGGTCAATTTCACATCATATGTCGATGTCATTATCGAATGGGACTAACACGTAAAGTTTTGTTAGAATCGAAAGTTCGTTCGATATAGTCGCACTGAAATACGTGTATGTTTATCGTTCAAAACGTTAAGCGAGGAGCATTCGTAATTTGAATGAATTGTGTAGGCGATTTGAGCATCAGACGAGAATCTAGAGTCTTGACAAGATTTGAAAGAAATTAGTCAAGAAAAGGTGAGTACTCGAAATCATTTTCTAAAATGAAAGTGTTTAAATTACAAGTTTGTAAAGTGCTTTGAAATATAGATTTATAAAGCATTTTTTTTACCTCCCAATTGTTATACTCAGCAGAAAAGTTCGATTTCAGTATTTAAGAAACAGTTTGGCCTGGTTTAGCAAAACCCCTAGATGGCACAGCTCAGTTTTCGGTCAGATGTATTTCGGATTGTGCATGGCAATGTTATGGGATATTATGACTAACTATATTGCCTGGTCGGCAATTGGGGGTTAGATATAGTATATTTATATAGTGAGTCGCCCTCTGCACATTAAATTATATAGTTAGTCATGACTTAGTACATAGCGATCAGTGTTGGTTCAGAAGGTTCCCTCAAGAGCATTTGGTTAGGGTTCCATTATGCTATATAGATCCTTGAGTGTTCAGACCATCTTAATAGGGTAGTGTTCAGGGTTCACTCTTAGATGCAGTTAGGGTTCAGGGCCATCACGTCTAGAGGTATTTCGAAATGGGCCACGATTAGTTTGGTACTTGATTCTGATGTCTTTGGATATTAACCACGGCTAAACGAGTTTTATTGTGAAATAGTTTTGAAGCAGGTTTCTGGCCGGCGAAATAGTTTTGAAACGATTTTCAGCAATGAAGCAGTTTGAACATTTTGCGAAATGGTTTCATAGCAAAAGCTTCGATTTTTCTCATAAGCAGTTTACAACCATTTATGTCTGATTTTCATATTGGGAGGTACAAGCGGCGGACATCGGCATTTAGAACTTATAGTACTCAGGCAGTTTGGAGCTCGCGGTTTTGTTTTAAAATAAATTTTGGTGCAGTCTTGGAAAGCGAAAGATCTTTCCGGGATCCTCAGTCTGAGCCATTGTGTTGTGATTATATATAAGATAAGGTGTAAATTAAAACTAGTAAAAGTTAAAATGTGGCATTTTGTATATGTAATTATCTTTTGTAAAATATGCATGCATGGTTTTGAGAAAAACAGGTTGCTATGAAATTATGTTTCATCCTTATCTTATATTTTGATGAGGACCAGAGGTCCGATATAGTTGTAGTTGGATTTTTGGAAAACATTGGGAGTGTATTTTTTTTATACAGGTGATTTTTGTATTTTGGGCTTGACCACCGTGCAGTCGTTATGCTGCCGGATTTTCGTTAAATCTAAAGGTGTGATTTTGATAGAAAAATGAAAATTTTTTATAACCCATGTTTTCCAATCCTGAGTTCCCCAATGATTTTACGGCTTAGCTTCATGAGTAACTTGTCGGTCTCGACGAGCTTAGGTACGGGAGGTTCTTGTGGAATGCCGGCGAATTTCTTTGTCCTTTGGAAAGTCTGTCATTGTCGATTTAAATTGACCTTGAATGTAAATGGAAGTGATGTTGTTTGATTGGTTTTAATTGATTTAATGACAATACTTGAAATGTTTGAAGGAATTAATGGAATTAAAAGTTGAATAGAAAATGAGATAGAGGTTAGGCGAAAGGTTTAATTAAATGCATTGGTTTGGTTAATTTAAGTAAATTAATGACATTGGATGAATTATCAAATATAAATTGTTGAAAGAAAATGGGAAGAAATTGAAGAAATAATTATGAATGTGTGACATGTAAGTTTGATACCCTAGGAGAAGTATGGAAAGTTAAGGTTTCCATTAATTTTAATTAATTGGAAGTGATTAAATGCCTAATGGAATGTGTTAGAATTAATGTTTTAAGAAGAAGAATTGATTAAGATATAAAGTAATTTTTGCTAAGGTGAAGGACATTATGGGTTTTTCACTTTAAGGATGTTCATGGCTTGATGTAAGGCTTGCAAAGATGTTGTCATGAGCCTTGATTTAATTGGAAGTGAATTGGATGATTGAGACTTCGCGATGAGGATGTTCCCAGGCGGCGTTGAGCGCGGTCACGGGCATTTTGAGTTTCTAGTCATGCCATTTGGACTTCACAGATACTGGCCGCTTTATGGATCTCATGAATAGGATTTTATTGCTTACTTAAAGAAAGATCCAGTTTGTTATCGTGTTTATTGTGATATCTTGATCTATTGAGCGATGGAGAAAGAACATCTGAAAGCGCGAGGATAATTACGCAAACATTACGGGAACATCGGTTATATGCTAAACTTAGTAAGTGTCAGTTTTGGTTCAACAGTGTCGCCTTTTTGGGACACATAGTTTACCATGGGAGGGGTCTCGGTGGATCGCAAAAGGTCGAAGCTATCTTGGATTGGAAGCCTCCTCACAGGTGTTATAGAGATAAGGAGTTTTCACGGGTTTGGCGAGTGTGCTCATTAAGTCGTTGAGGATTTTGAAGAGAGCGCACCTTTGACTAGATTAATGATGAAAGAGGGGCTGTTTTTTATGGTCGGGGCTTGTCGAAGAGTTTGATGAATTGAAAGGAGGTTGACCTCGGCTCCGGTACTTACACTTCCATCGGGGCGGGATGAAGCTGCGGTGTATTGGCGATGCCTCCTAGGCAAGGCCTAGGTTGTGTATTAATGCGAGAATGACAAGGTGATTGCATATGCTTCTATACGGTGAGATGCATAGACACAATTATCCTACACCACGACCAGGCTAGCGAGAGCGTAGTATTTGCCTTGCGGATATGGAGGCATTACTTATATGGAGTGCCGCAGTAGGATTTTTTGAGATCATAGAGCTTGCGGTATCTGTTTCTGTGAGGAAGGAATTGAACATGGGACGGATGGAGTTAGGCGATCAAGGATTATGAATGTACCATTGAATATCATCTGGAAGAGCGAGGCGTGGTAGCGGATGCTCTTATTAGAAGACACATGAGTTCCCTATCATGCGTGAGGCCGTCGTCTTCCTCGACTCATAGAATTGAGGTCCTTGGGTATGAGGCTGGGTGACCCAGTTAGAGCAGCATTAGCCACATTTCATGTACGTCTGTATTGATAGATAAGTTAGAGAGCTTGGTCGGGATCCACGGATAATAAAGTTGAGAGGGTGAAGTAGAGTCTGGGCGAGAGTTTGTCATTGAGAGAGGATGAATGCAGGTGGTCGTGGGACGGAGGTTATGTATGGGATGTAGATTGATGTGAGGAGATATTATGGAGAGAAGCCCATTCCTCAACATGCTAATACGTAGGGAGAGTAAAAGATGTATCATACCTTAAAGGAACACTACTGATGGAGTTTGCATACAATAACAGTTATCAGGCTAGTATTGGCATGGCCCCTTATGAGGCTCTTTATGGACGGAAATGTCGAACTCCAGTCTGTTGGGATGAGGTAGGTGAAAGAAAATTAGTAGGCCGGAGGTATCCAGTGACTTGTGATAAGGTCAAAGTTATAAGGGATAGGCGAAATTGCACAAGGCCAAACCCAGGAAAAGTTATGAGAATAATCGCTAGTAGGGACTGAGTGTTCGAGTGGGGATATATGGTATTTTGAGGATTTCCCCATGGAAGGCGTACTAAGATTTGGGAAGCTGATGGAAGGCTGAGTCCGCGGTATATTGGACTCCTCTGGGATTGTTGAGAGGATTGGGAGGGTGACATATCGATTGGGTTGCCATCGACCTCGATCGCATTCCTTATGTTTTCCATGTTTCTATGCTCATGAAGTATATATCCCGGACCCTTCACATGTATTGAGCAACGTGAAATTGTGTGGAGGAGTCATGCAGTGAAGGCTTCATGGGAGCATGAGGAGGGCGGATGAGAGGCATATCCCCACGTCTCTTTGATGCAGTGCAGATATTTTAATTTCGAGGGCTGAAATTTTTATAAGGAGGGTGATTGTAAAACTAGCTTTGATTAAGATGTTATAATAGTAGTTTTGAGGCGATTAGAGGTCAATGATAGAAGCGGGTAGATTAAATTTAGAATGCTCAGGGACGTCATTTGGATGAAGTGGAATTTTCGAAATTGTAAGATACTTACTAGGAATAATGATTTTTCTTATTATATCAGAATGGAGGGGTTTGCAAAGGAATTTGTAAGAAATTTCAGTTCCTATGACTTTGGTGATATTTAGAAGAGAATAGGAGATTTAAGTGAATAGTGATTTCGGTGAGAAGGTCGGGGCTGCGTTGGGGGAATTTTCGAGTGGGTAGAAAATCTGATGTCGAATATATCCTTAAAGACTAACGGCGGGAAATAAAGTGAAACGGAGTCCGTTTGGATAGTTTCAGTCGAGCGTGGTCGGGTAATAATGCGCTGGTAATCGAGATTCTAGATTTTAATGATTTAAATCAGATTTGGGTGATTTCGAACTGGAAATTCAGCGTGAAGGATTTAGTTAGGAGATATTTATGTTCAAATTTAAATATAGACGACCATAGAATATTTTTGACATATGTCGATATAAAAGCAGTAAAGGCGAAATGGAATGAATCTGCTATAATGGAATATTAAGTGTACTAGCCAATCAAAATCTTTCTTAATGGCTAAGTTATGATTTAAATAATGGGTAAATGACTTGGTCTCATAAAAATGGACCTATAGGAAACTGGATTAAAGGGTAATTCACTTTACAATAACCAATTAGATTCTTTGACTTAAGGGTAATTTTGGAAAGTTTAGATTTAAAAGCAAAATTAGGGATTTAAGTCTCAAATAGGAGATCACGTATGAGAAGGAGAGAAAGGAGAAGAAAGAGAGAAAGAAAGGGGAGAAAGGAGAAGAGGAAGAGAAGGAGAAATCGAAGTTGGGGAGGTGAGTTTCTTTGTTTTTAAGCTTTGTAGTGATCTTCAAGTGGTAATCAAGGAGGCAAAGAAACTCCAAGAAACAAGTAAGTTTTCATGGTGGGAAAGTTAGGGTTTGATGTTTTCCATGTTTAATGTCTTAAATTACGGTATGGATGTTAAATTGATGGTATTTAAGGTTTAATGGTGCTGAATTTAATATCAATTGAAAGCCATGGTTTAGGTTAGGGTTTTGACAAAATCAAGTGAGTAAGGAGTTAGGGTTTGATAGTGAATTGTGTGTTTATGTTGAAATGGGTATAATGCATCAGATTTAAGTGTTTAGAGTGAAGAAAAAATGGAAGAAACACATTTTGGTCAATTTTGAAGCGACGGTCTGAGTCTGAGGAAATGTCTGTTTTGTTTTGACCAGTTTTGGTATTTTGGCCATAACTTGCTCAATTTTGATCGATTTGAGTGATTTAAGTGGCTACGTAAAATAGACTTGAGGAGAACAAAACTTAAGAAGGTATCCGCAAATTCTGATCCTAAGTGGCCTAAAATTTACTCAAAGTAGGACCCGTATGTAAGCCACTGTCTGGTTCTCGGTACGGGAAATGCTCTGTTTTCTGTTCGGCCAGTTTTCATATTTTTACACCATAACTTGCTCATTTCCTATCCGATTTGAGTGATTCAAAATTCTGAGTAAAATAGACTTCTAGGAAAAATTTATCTGAAGGAAGTTTTGCAAATTTTAATCCCAAAGTGCCCAGAAAATGTTTCAAAGTGGGTATGTGCAGATCTTTGATACGCTTAAATTGAGTCATCTTGTTGTGTGCAGATTGTGTTATAATGGTTGAGGGCTTTAGAGAAGGAATTTTTAAACTGAAAATTTAAAGAAATGTCATTGGATATATAAAAGGACTGATCTGGAGAGTTTCATAAATTTGAAGACGTTTGAATAATTTTTTGAGTCATAAAGTCTATAGAGTGTTGTTGGAAAAGGTTGGCCCGAAATGAATGGGTTTAGTGCCTAAGGGTGAATTTGTTCATTTGGCGTTAAATGAATGTGTATGGTGGATTGGAAATGGAAGTTATGATTAATGTATAGTTGTGGTTTTCTTGAAAAAGGTGAAAGGAATATCGGACGGGAAAGCAGGGTCGACGGAAGCAAAGGCGGGATTGAGCGGGGTGGGCGTAGTGAAAATATTTTGAAATTGAGTTTTAAGTGAATGATTTAATGTTAAGGCGAAGTTTAATGGAAATGTTTATCTTGCATCAATATATATTTATATGTATATGAAATATGTATGCATATGTTAAGGTATTATGGTTAAAATGTGTAAAGAATGCATTTGTGTTTAATGATAAAGTAAAGGATTTAAATGGATTTATAAATGTATTTTGAAGAAATGTTTTGCGTGGTTACCCTAAACCCCCTATGACTAATATAGTGATATCAGTAGGAAGTACTTTAGCGTGTAAGGATTTAGAGGGTAAGTTATAGGTTACTAGCGAGGGAGGGGAAATAGGTGTCTAGAGTAATATCCTTACACGTGATAAAGTCTTTATGTTTGGAACCCTATGCAAGCGTGAGGTTTCTCAGCGACGTAGTGGTTATATGTTGGAATATGGCCCATCCCTCACCGTCGATTACCGGAAGCGGTCGGTGTGTTTATTTCACAGGTTCCATCGAAAGAAGAAAGAAAGAAAGAAGAAGAAATAAATAAATAAAGAAGAAAGTTTACGATGCAAAATGTTTAAAGCGTAAAATGGATTTTAATCGTAAGTATTTATTGAAAGAAAGTTTAAGGTATAAATGGATTTTAATTGTATAAGTATGTATTATTTTGGTATATCTTGAAAATGTTATTTTAATGAAAATGTCGCTCAGCTGAGGCTCCTTTAGCTCATTCTTTTCTATATGTTTCAAAAACATTTTGAGGATGAGCGGTGCGCCCCGATCGTCACTCTGTGCGTGAGTCGAGCCATTGATGGGCGAAATTTGTGATTTCATTATATATAATTTTCATATTGTTCATGTTGAATATTTTGTTATGCATATATGTATATGTATAAGTTGAAAGGAACTACGTGGGCTTTGATCCTCGGTGGGCCCGAGTGCGTAGGCGGTCGACTTAAGTCGAACCGAGCCCCATCATTTTGGTAAAAAATCTTGTGGAATTTAAGAGGGTTTGAATGTTTTGATGATTTGAAGTAAACAAATGTATATGTATGTATATTGTGTTGATTGGGTTGTGGATGAGAAGTCCTAATATGGAAATATAAAATTGAAGTTTATAAGTGTTTTAAATGCTTTTATCGGGTTTGTAAATTTAGGAAGTCAGAAAAACGAGGCTACAATGATTTTACGAAAAAATCGAGTGTTTGAAAACAAAAGAAAAGAAAAGAAAAAAAAAATTATCACTTAACCCCAGCATTATTTTCTAAAGATATGTTAAGGATTGTAAAGGGGGTTCGGCTCCATGGATTTTATTTATTTGTTTAATGAAAAGTTTCTATATCCATTGGAGTCTTGGAGGTCCCCTCGAGTTCAGTAGGTTAATCGGTCGGGATCCTTGATAATATTCTTTTTAATATTTTAAATTTTTTATAATACAATTAATTTCAAATATAAAAATGAATTTTTTTAATAAGCATGCATCATAAATCGATTAAAATTTGTGTGGAATTACTCGTCATAGCAACTTTGTGTGAATTTTCTAAATCACAAAATAGAAGTCAGATCACAAAATAGTGGCCAGGCACTAATCAGTCACTGTGTTTTCTTGAGCTTGTGACCATTTGTGACCGATATCTATTTTTAAAAATTCATTTTATATTTTTAATTTGTATTAGAAACTATTTCAAAATATTCTAATGTTTGAAAATATTATAAACTATTTGGAACTTTATTATTAATATATGTAGTGCTATTTTGTGTAATTGTTTTTTTTTAATTTTTTGAAAATTTGCTTGATATTTCAATATTTTAAATTGTATGTATAATTTTGTACGACTATATAGTCATAAAAATAATAAAAATTGAATAAATAATTTATATGATGCTACGATGTTATAAAATTTGACATTAGTAAAATTTGTGATATTTGAAAATAAATTTTATTTATCCACCATCAGGCATAGCTAATTGAAGCAATTTGTTAAACTATATGTCGAAATAGGCTCGATTATGTTTACTAAAGTACGAACTATTCCTATAAGTTGTTGAATCAATCTTGGACTCCTTAATAATATACTTTTTAATATTTTAAATTTTTTATAATACAATTAAATTCAAATATAAAAATGAATTTTTTCAATAACTGTCTGTCACAAATCGGTCACAAATTTGTGACGGAATTATAAATCCGTCACAACTTTGTGACGGAATTTTTATTCATTCACAAAATAGTGACGGAAACACAATTCCGTCACAATTTTCTAACAGACTTGTGACCATTTATGTAGATATCTTTTTTAAAAAAAAATTCATTTTATATTTTTTAATTTGTATTAGAAACTATTTTCAAAATATTCTAATGTTGAAAATATTATAAACTATTTGGAATTTTATTATTAATATATGTAGTGCTATTTTGTGTATTGTTTTTTTTTTAATTTTTTTTTGAAAATTTGTGATAACAATATTTTAAATTATGTATAATTTTGTACGACTATATAGTCACCAAAAATATTAAAATTAGAATAAATAATTTATATGATCTTTACGATGTTACAAAATTTGACGTTATTAAAATTTGTGATATTTGAAATAAATTTTATTTTATCCACCCATTGGGGCATAAATTTAATTAGACGATTTGTTAAGTATATATATTAAATAGGCTCGATTATGTTTCTTAAAGTACAGTATTCGCATAAGTTGTTGAATCGATCTTGGTTCATATGCATATACTTTTAATATTTTTAAATTTTATATGCAATTAATTTCAAATATAAGTAGATTTTTTTAATAATTATACATCACAAATCGGTCACCAAATTTGTAGCGGAATTACTCAAATCCGTCCACGACTTTGTGAGCGGAATTTTATTCCGTCACAAAATAGTGGCAAAACCTAATTCAGTCACAACTTTGTGATTTTATTAGATCACAAAATAGTGATGAAACACAATTAAATCTGAATTTTCACTTGAGCTTGTGACCATTTATGTGGAATATCTATTTTTTTAAAAAAATTCATTTTATATTTTAATTTGTAAAAACTATTTCAAAATATTCTAATGTTTGAAAATATTATAAACTATTTGGAATTTTATTATTAATATATGTAGTGCTATTTTGTGTAATTGTTTTAATTTTTTGAAAATTTGTGATATTTCAATATTTTAAATTGTATGTATAATTTTATGCGACTATATAGTCATAAAAAATAATAAAGTGGGAATAAATAATTTATATCATGCTCACGATGTTACAAAATTTGACATTATTAAAATTTGTGATATTTGAAAATAAATTTTATTTTATCCTGCGGGGCATAGCTAATTAGGTATTTGTTAAACTATATATTCGAAATATGAAACAGATTATGTTTGTTTGCCTAAGTACGAACTATTCCTATAAGTTGTTGAATCAATCTTGGACTCCTTAATAATATACTTTTTTTTAATATTTTTAAATTTTATAATACAATTAATTTCAAAATATAAAATGAATTTTTAATAATTTATCTGTCACATCGGTCACAGAATTTGTAGCGGAGTCTCATCCGTCACAACTTTGTGTGAATTTATAAATCACAGCTTTGTGACGAATTTATTCCGTCACAAAATAGTAGCGGAAAAACACAATTCCGTCACAACTTTGTGGCCAGATTACTATTAAGATCACAAAATAGTAGCGAAGCTCTGGTCCGTCTTGATTTTAACTTGGAGCTTGTGACCATTTTCCATGACCGATATCTATTTTTTTAAAAAAATTCATTTTATATTTTTAATTTGTATTAGAAACTATTTCAAAATATTCTAATGTTTGAAAATATTATAAACTATTTGGAATTTTATTATTAATATATGTAGTGCTATTTTGTGTAATTGTTTTTTAATTTTTTTTGAAAATTTGTGATATTTCAATATTTTTAAATTGTATGTATATTTTATGCGACTATATAGTCATAAAATAATAAAAATTAGAATAAATAATTTATATCATGTCTCTGATGTTACAAATTTGACATTATTAAAATTTGTGATATTTGAAAATAAATTTTTATTTTATCCACCATCGGGGCATAAGTTAATTAAACCCAATTTGTTAAACTATATATTGAAATGAAGCTCTGATTATGTTTCTTAAGATACGAACTATTCACATAAGTTGTTAGATCGATCTTGGACTCCTAAATAATATACTTTTAATATTTTAAATTTTTATATTACAATTAATTTCAAATATAAAAATGAATTTTTCAACCTTCCTCTGTCACAAATCGGTCACAAATTTGTGGCGGAATTATAAATCCGTCACAACTTATAGTGGCGGAAACACAATTCCGTCACAATTTTCTAGGCTGTGACCATTTGTCAATAGATATCTATTTTAAAAAAATTCATTTTATATTTTTTAATTTGTATTAGAAACTATTCAAAATATTCTATTGTTGAAAATATTATAAAACTATTTTAGATTTTATTATTAATATTATATGTAGTGCTATTTTGTGTAATTGTTTTTTAATTTTTTGAAAATTTGTGATATTTCAACATTTTAAATTGTATGTATAATTTTATACGACTATATAGTCATAAAAATAATAAAAATTAGAATAAATAATTTATATCATGCTACGATGTTACAAAATTTGACATTATTAAAATTTGTGATATTTGAAAATAAATTTTTATTTTATCCGCTACATCGGGCATAGCTAATTGAAGCAATTTGTTAAACTATATATTCGAAATAGGCTCGATTATGTTTACTAAAGTACGAACTATTCCTATAAGTTGTTAGATCAATCTTGGACTCCTTAATAATTATAACGCCCGTCTGAGAGATTATCAGTCTACGTAATCTTGTAGGCGTATCGAGCACTAAGTGGTACATTGTAATATCCACGGAGATGAAATTAGGAAATTATAAAGCGAGAGACCGGAATTTATAATAAAGCCAAGGGCAAATATGTAATTTACCACTTGAGAACTAGTGGTCATAAAAGAAGGAAAAGGCGGGGTTAATATATGAAATGTTTAAAAATGTAAATAGAAGAAGTTATGGGATTCAAGGCAATTAGAAAGTTGGAATAGAAATAGAGAGAAATGGGGGATGAATGCAATTAGAAAATCAACCCAAAAAAAATGAGTTTTGGAAGGCACCTTTGAAGAGAGAGAGAGAGGAGAGAGGAGAGAGGAAGACAAGGCCAGTTTAGCAAAACATAGGTTAAAGACCAAAATTGGTCTCATTTTGGGGAGGAGAATGAGCGTGAAAGGGAAAAGAAGAGAAGAGGAAGAGGAAGAAGAAGAAGAAGAAGAAAGAGAAGGAGGAGATCAAGCCAAGGTATGGAAACTAACCTTGATTATGGGTTCTATGAGATTTGGCATGGATTTTTGGGTTTGTATGATGATTATCTTATCTCTAAATCTAGGGTTTTTATAGAATGGTATCCTAAACTTAGATTTCTTGAAATTAAGGTTGGTTAAACCCACAAGGAACAAGATAATTATGGAATCCTCCCTTTGTTGTTGGATTCATGGTTAAATGGAAGGAAATTGAGTTAGGGTTTAGAACAAACCCTAACAAATCTTTGTGTATGGGTTATAACCCATATTTAGGAGTTGTTGGAAATAATTCGGGAAAAGTTTTGAAGATACACACATGTAATGAAAGATGAATTGTGTAAAATAGAGATGTCAAGATGAAAATGAAATGGTTTTGGAAATTATATGGATTATAGAGTTGAATTGGATGGGAAAATATGAAAAAATGCGAGAAAAGCCCACGATACGGTCATTTTCTAAGCGTGATCTCGGTACGAGGAAATGCCATGTTTTACTAAATTTCGACCAATTTCGTATTTTGACCATAACTTGTTTCATTTATGATCAGATTTTTTATTGATTCAAGTTTCTGGTTAAAATAGACTTCAAGGAAAATCATACATATAGAAATAGCATCGTCGAATTAGATTATAAGTGGCGCAAATTAAGCTCAAGTAGGATCGTAATGCTGACCCAGTGCAGGTTGAGTTTTGAACATAGATGCTTAGGTTATTTGGAGCGTAAAGTAGTTTCGGGTGCTCAGATTTGGGTGATTCAATTTGAGAGAACCGCCGTGCTTCAACTTTTAAATAGTCTGAAGATAATGTCGAATATGAAGTTAAGTGGCAAGTTACACCGCCCCGTGGCTCCACAGGTGCCATGGTGTGGCCCATTTGTAAGTCCATGCTCGTAACCAGGTACCCTTGAGTGGAGTCCCACTCACGGGAATATCATGCTCTCCGCAGGCATTTCTTTTCATGCTCCTGTGAGGCTGAACCCAGGGGCCAGGGGCTTAAGGTCGATGGGAGGCATCTCTGCTATCGGCCCAGGCTAGTAGCTCGGTTAGTGGCAAACAAGATCTTCGTTAATAAACACCCCAACCTTGATGAATGTTATAATAGTAGTTATTGGTGATTTGAGGTCTAATGATGATAGAAGCGAGTGGATTAAATTTAGAACGCTCACGGACATCATTTGGGCGTAGAGTGAAAATTTTAGAAATTGGCAAGTTGCCCCTAATGAATAGTGATTTTTCTTATTTTTATCGGGATGGAGGAGGGTTCTGAAAGGGATTTTTAAGAAAATTTCGGTTCTTATGACTTTGAGCGATATTTAGAGAGATAATGGGAGATTTAAGTGAATAGTGATTCCCCAGGTTTGAGAATTGGAGTGCGTGTTGAAATTTTTTGGAAATTGGGTAGGAATGCAGCAATGTCGGAATCGATCGTAGAAGTCCCCAGCAGGCGAAGCGGGTGAAACGGGGGTCCGTTGGATAGTTTCCGAGGCGATCAGGCGTGGTCGGATAATAATCACGCTATTGTCCAGAGATTTCGATTTAATGATTTTAAATCGATTTAGTGATTTGAGGCACAGATTCAACGTGAAGAGTTAATTTGAATAATTCATGGTTAATTTGAGTTTAGGCGACCATAGAATATTTTGACATTTAATGGTATAAAAGCGTATAAGGTGAGCGAGATAAAGGCTGTATAAAAGGAGATGTTACATTATGAGCCAATTAAAACCTTTCTTAATGGCTAAGTTATGATTTAAATCATGGAGTACTTGCAAATGACTTGGTCTCATGAGAATGGACTGATAGGAAGCTTGGATAAAAGTGTAAACCACTTTCGCTAACCAATGGAATTATTTAATTTAAGGAGTACTTTTGGAAGAATATTTTGAGTCTAAAATTAGGGATTTAGAGTGCTCGAAAGAGAGGAGATCACGTCCATGAGAAGAGGAGAGAAAGGAAAGATAGAAAGAAAGGAAGAAAGGAGAAGAGGAGGAGAAAGGGTAGAGAGCCCGAAGTGGTGGGGGTGAATTTTTATTCTCTTTCAGTGATGAGGCTCAAGTGAATCGAGGAAGAGAAGACAAGGAAATGAGAAACAAGTAAGTTTTCATCGTGGGAAAGTTGGATTTTTATGTTTTCATGCTAATGATTTGATTTCTTGTATGGATGTTAAATTAGTGGCGTTTAGGGTTGAATGATGATGATTTTGAGATAAATTGAAAGCCATAATGTTAGATTAGGGTTTTGACAAATCAAGTGAATGAATGGTTAGGGTTTGATGTAGACTTTTGTGTGATATGTTGGAAATGGGTATAATGCATCAATTTAAGTGTTTAGAGTGAAGAAAAATGGAGAAAACCTGATTTGGTAAATTTTGAATGACGGAGTCTCAGTACGAAATGTCCTGTTTTCTGTTTTGACCAGTTTTGGTATTTTGGCCATAACTTGCTCATTTCAGATCAGATTGAGTGATTTAAGAATTCTGGGTAAAATAGACTTCAAGGGGAAAATTTATCTGAAGGGATTCATGCAAATTGTAAACTTAAAGTACCCAGAAAATGGTTCAAAGTGGAGCTATGTGAAGATTCTGTTCTGCCAAACTGAGTTATTTGTTGTGCAGATTGTGTTATATAGTTGAGGGCTTTAGAGGCCAGATTTTTAAATTGAAAATTTAAAGAGATGTTATTTGATATATCAAGAACTGATCTGGAGAGTTTCATAAATTTTGAAGACCGTTTGAATAATTTTTTGAGTCAAAGTCATAGGGTATGGTTTGGAAAAAAAGGTTGGCCAAAATGAATGAGTTTAGTGCTTAAGGTAATTTGTTCATTTGGCTTTAAATGAATGTATGAATGGATTGAAATGGAAGTTATGATTAATGTATAGTTGTGGTTTTTCTTGAAAAAGGTGAAAGGACTATCGAGACGGGAAAGCAGAGGTCGACGGGAAAGCGCGGGATTGGCGGTGGTTGTGAGTGAAAATGATATTTTGAGAATTTAGTTTTAAAGTGAATTAGTTTTAATGTAGGCGAAAGTTTAATGTAAATTTTATGTAAATGTTAAGGCATATGGAAATGTTTTATATTGTGCATTGTTTTATCTTGCATCAATGCATATATTTATATGTGTATTAAATATGTATGCATATGTTAAGGTATTATGAAAGTTTAAAATGTTTAAAGTATGCATATGTGTTTAATGATAAAGTAAGGATTTAAATGTATTTTATAAATGTATTTTGAAGAAATGTTTTTCTGCATTAGTTTCTAAACCCCCTATGGCTGTTATGGCGATATCGTAGAAATACTTTAAGCGTGTAAGGATTAAGAGGGTAAAGTTATGAGTTACTAAGGGAGGAAATAGGTGTCTAGGTAATATCCTTACACGTGATGAAGTACTATGGTGGAACCCTATGCAGCGTGAGTTTCTCCCGCGACGTAGTGGTTATATTTGGAATGTGTTGTCCCTCCCGTCGGTGCCGGAAGCTTGTTCGGTGTGTTTATTCCACAGGTTCCATGTGAAAGAATGAAAGAAAGAAATAAAGAAAGAAAGTTTAAGGCATAAATGCTTAAAGCATAAATGGATTTTAAATGCATAAGTATTTATGGAAAGAAAGTTTAAGGCATAAATTATTAAAGCATAAATGGATTTTAAATGCATAAGTATTTATGGAAAGAAAGTTAAGGCATAAATTCTTAAAGAAAGCATAAATGGATTTAAATGCATAAGTATTTATTGAAGAAAGTTTAAGGTATAAATGTTTAAAAGCATAAGCCCGATTTAATGGTATAAGTATTTATGGAAAGAAAGTTTAAGAGCATAAATGTTTAATGTATAAATGGATTTTAATTGTATAAGTATGTATTATTTTGATATGTACTGAAAATGTTATATAAATGAAAATGTACACTCAACGAGCTCGTTTGCTTCAGTCTTTTGCATATGTTTCAACAAATATTTTGAGGACTGAGGCAGGTGCATCGGTAGAGTACCCTCTACAGTCGCGATGAGTCGAGCTATCGAGAGGCGACGCATGTGGCTTGCATTGAGAAAATAATTTGCATATTATGTGAATATTTTGTCATGTTTGATAAAATTATGCATGGGTGAAGAAGGTTTAAATGTTTTGATGATTTGAAGAAATAAATGTATATATATGTATGTGTTTGATTGGGTTTTGAATGAGTGTCACCAATATGGAAGTTGATGAATTGAAGTTTAGAAGTGTTTTTAAATATTTTCATGGGTTTTGTAAATTTGGGAAAGTCAGAAAAGCAGAGGAAACTACGGCCAGATTTTCTGAAAAAATCTAAGTGTTGGAAAAGAAAAGAAAAATAAATTTTTTTTTAGCGCCCTTCCGCATTATTTTTTAAAAGATATGTGAAGAATTGTAAAGGGGTTCGCTCCACAGTTTTTAGGAAAAGTTTAATATGCGTTGGGTCTTGGGAGAATCTCTCGGGTTCATGGGGATTAATCAGAGATTCGGGATCCTTGACAACTAAGCTCAGTTAGTACGGAGATGCTTCCATTGGACTAAAGACCCTAGGTCACGAGTTCGAATCACACGGGAGGCGAAGACTTCGGTGGGAATGAGGATATCATGAGTGAGCTTCCACGAAGGGTACCCGTAGAGGTGGTCACGAAGGAGTGGGGGTCTCCGCAGTAAAGGCGCCTTTTATTGTGGGGTCACACCCATCGTGACCACGAGATACTGCTGGTGGCAATAAGGGTCCACCCTTACGTAACCCGCTGGGTTCCCTTGGTGGGTCCCACTCACGGAATATCATGCCCTCCCACCCCAGGCATTTTCTTTCGCCTCGTGAGACTCGAACCCGGGACCCAGGGGCTTAAGGTCCGATGGGAGGCGTCTGCGCTCTCCCAGCGGGCTGTCTTCGATTGGTAGTAGGATGCTCACATTGGACCTTAAGCCCACCAGTCTGGGTTGAGTCTACGGAGCGAAAAAATGCCTAGGGGAGGCATGATATTCCTGTGATGGGACCCACACAGAGGGAACCCCGGTGGTTCTGAAGGGTGGACCCCACGATGGAGCCACGAAGGGGCACCGAGTAGTCCCACGCGAAGGGTGTGGACCCCACTCGTAGCTCAGTTAGTAGTAGAGATTCTCCCATTGGACCTTAAGCCCACAGTCACGGGTTCGAGTCTGCGGAGGCGAAAGAAAATGCCTAGGGGAGGGCCTTGATGTGTATCCTATGAGTGAGCTCCACACAGAGGGTACCCATGGGGTGGTCACGAAGGGTGGGGGTCTCCTGATAAAGGCGCCTTTTGTTGGCCAGGACCCCCACCCGCTCGTGACATTGCACGAGTGTTTTCATCAGATATCCTCATTCCCAGCGAGTTCCTTTCGCCTCCCGGAGATCGAACCCGGGACTAGGGTCTTTAGTCCAATGGGAGAGCATCTCGGTACCAGAGGCGGGCTACTAGCAGTTGGTACCGGATGGCTTCCCAATTGGACTAAAGACCACACAGGTCCTGGTTCGAATCTGCAGGGAGGCGAAAGGAACTCGATTAGGAATGAGGATATCCTATGAGTGAGCTTCCACCTGAAGGGTACCCATGAGGTGGTCACGAAGGGTGGGGGTCTCACATTAAGACCCTGGAAAAAAAATGGATATGTCAAACAGTCCCGAGTGTAAAATCGGTAAAATGACTAATTTGACATGAAAATGCCATCACTTGAATTTGGAAGAGTCAATTGGAATGATTCAATTTCTAAGTGAAATAGATTCATAGAGAACAAGAAAAGGATTTGAATTGATGGCCTTAAGGTCATTTTGTAAAGAAAAAATTAATTTGGTCTTACCCCTTGATTATATTTTTAAGTATGGATTTTATGGGATTTAAGTGAATCTTGATGTGGTTGGGTGAAAATGAATGTGTATGATGGATTAAATGGAAGTTATGGTTAATGGTTAGTTGTGGTTTTTCTTGAAAAAGGTGAAAAGGACTATCGGACCGGAAACGGGAATTCGACGAGGAAGCGAGCAAGTTGAGCGGTGAGAGGCGTGAGTGTAAAAATGATGTTTTGAATTGGAGTTTTAAAGTGAATGATTTACGTGTTAAAATGAAAAGTTTAATGTAAATGTTTATGTGCCTAAATGAAAAGTTTTGATGTAAATAAGAATTTTAATGTACATATTTATCTTGCATCAATAGATATATATTTATATTAAATTATATATCTTATGCATATGTTAAGGCATTATGAGGTTTTAAAATAATGTAAAGTCATTATGTATATTTGCGTATATATATATGAGTTTTCATGATAAAGTAAAGGATTTAAATGGATTTATAAATATATTTTGATAAATGTTTCTTGATAGTTTACCTAACCCCATATGGTGTATGACGATGTCGATTCGAAGTCGTAGCGTGTAAGGATTTAGAGGGTAAAGTTATAGGTTACCCCTAGCGGGGAGGGGGAGTGGAGTGTCACAGAGTAATATCCTTTGCATTGATAAGGTGCTATGAAGTGGAACCCTATGCAGCGTGAGTTTTCTCACGACAGTAGTGGTTATATTGGAATGTATTGTCCCTCACCGTCAGTACCAGCGTTAGGGTGTGTTTATTTCCACGGATTCCATCGAAGGAAGAAAGAAAAGAAAGAAAGAAAGTTTAAGGCATAAATGGATTTTAATTGTATAAGTATGTATTATAAGGAAAGAAATAAAGTTTAAGGTATAAATGTTTAAAGCATAAATTGATTTTAATTGTATAAGTATGTATTACTTTGATATATCCTGAAAATGTTATCTTAATGACACACCCCCACCCCCTTCCAGTGGCGGGCGTGCAGGCCACTCCATAGAAATCCCCAGTAGTTACCTCAACATTAGAAGCTACTGTGAAGCTGACCGTATTGTACTAAAACCTCCTATAAAAATTTTCTTTCCTAAACTTATGATTTTATAAAATTTCGGCAGCATAGCAGCTGCATATAGGACATATCCCAAATCCTGTATACATCAATTTCACTTATATCAAAATATGGCAACCAGTACCAACACATTCTCATGAAAGCTTCACTCTGTGTACATACATATGTTCCATTATACATATTCAAAGTATTTTCTTACATAATATTCTTACTAACGACACTTATGCAATGTCGGGACAAGCCTATTATGCTCAAGCGTCTTGCGTACTTATTACTGGAAAATAGTTTTAAAATACAAAATAATGAGCTAAACGAGCTCAGTGAGTGTATCTTTTATAAAACGTTTTGCTTTTCAGGAAAACATCTCAAAATGTAAAACTCTCTTTTACAATTATTTTCCCGAAGCTTTTCTTTGCTTTTCAAGTTTCTAAAACTTTTCTTTGCTTGCTTGCTTTTGTGCTTGCTTTTAAAGTTTCTAAAACTTTCTTTACTTGCTTGCTTACCTTTGCTTTGCTTTTCTTTAAAAGCTTATAAAACTCATTTCTTGCTTGCTTAGAAGTTTATAAAACTACTCAAATTTCTTGCTTGCTTTCTTTATCTTGTTTGAAAAGTTTCTTAAAACACTGCCATTTTGCTTTAAAAGTTTCTCAAAACTTTTTCATAAAGAAAAGCAGAGACTGGGGCTCGGCAATTCTTTGAAAATAAAAGCGGGGCACAGGCTCAACCGTTTGCTAAAACTCTCAGGAAGCACAGGCGGCCAGGGACGAATGGTTGATTTTCAAGCGTATGTGTGCTTATAAAACATCAGCCCTTTGGAATTTATTTTGCTTACTATGCAGTGAACACGGAAGCACAGGCGGCCAGATGCGGGTGGAAAAGGACAGGTCATCACCTTTAGGTGAATATGGTGGAATTGACACAGGTCGCCATCAACAATAAAGAGCCCCAACTTTGATTGAATGTTATAGTAGTTTTGAATGATTAGAGTCGATGATGAAGCGAGGGTAGATTAGAATTTAGAATGCTCAGGACGTCGTTTGGGCGTGAGTGGAATTTTCGAAATTGGCAAGATGCCCTAAGGAATAATGATTTTCTTATTATATCCAGAGATGGAGGGGTTGCAAAGATTTGTAAGAAATTTCAGTTCCTATGACTTTGGCGATATTTAGAAGATAGGAGATTTAAGTGAATAGTGATTTCGATTTGAAAATTCGGGGCTGCGTTGAAATTTTTGAGTGGGCCGAAAATCTGAAATATCGAATATATCATAAGACTAACGAAACTGAAATAAAGTGAAATGGTCAGTTTGGATAGTTTCAGGGTGATCCGACGTGGTCGGGTAATAATACGCTATTATCAGGATTCTAGATTTTAATGATTTTAATCAGATTTCGGTGATTTGAGCTGAAATTCAACTGTGAAGGATTTAATTAAAATATTTCATGGTCAATTTGAAGTTTAGACGACCATGAATCTTTTGACATTTAATCGGTATAAAGCGATATAAAATTGAAAGCTGAGATAAAATGCTATAAGGGATATATTTTCTTGTGAGGCCAGAATTAAAACTTTTCTTGTAGTAAGTTATGAATAAAATAATAGGTTAATGGATTTGTGATTCATTAGAATGGACCAATGAGCTTCTTTGGTTCAAGGGAAATTTTGCCCAGTGGGAAAGGGCAATTTTGTCAAGTGTGAAGCAAAATCTAAATTTAAGGATTAAGTTGAGAAACAAAAGGAGGAGAACCAGTAGGAGAGAAAGGAGAGGGAAGAAAGAAGAGAGAGAGAGAAAAGGGAAGAAAGGAGAAAGGAAGAGAGAAAGGTTAGGAGTGAAGTGGTAGAGGTGAATTTTATGCTCTTTCAAGCTTATCAAGTGATCTTCAGAGTGGTAATCAAGGAGAGGGGCCAAAGAAACTCAAGAAACAAGTAAGTTTTTCCATGGTGGGGAAGTTAGGGTTTGATGTTTCCATGTTTAATGTCTTAAATTCTGGTATGGATGTTAAATTGATGGTATTTAGGTTTAATGAGTGCTGAATTTAAGATCAATTGAGAAAGCCATGGTTTAGGTTAGGGTTTTGACAAAATCCAAGTGAGTAAGGGTCAGGGTTTGATAGTGAATTGTGTGTGTTATGTTGAAATGGGTATAATGCATCAGATTTAAAGTGTTTTAGAGTGAAAGAAAAAATGGAAGAGAAACATTTTGAGTCGATTTTTTGGGCAGCGATCTCAGTACAGGAAATGTCCTGTTTTACATTTTGACCAGTTTGGTATTTTGGCCATAACTTGCTCAATTTTGATCCGATTTGAGTGATTTAAGTGGCTACGTAAAATAGACTTGAAGGAGAACAAAACTTAAGAAGAAGGTATCGCCAAATTCTGATCCTAAGTGGCCTAAATATTCACTCAAAGTAGGACCATGTGCAGAATGATGCAGTTCGAGTTTTGAACATAGATTAGCCCAGTTATTTGGACGTAAAGTGAGTTTCGGTGCTCAATTGGGTGATTCCAATTGGGGTAGGAGCCATAGCACCTTAGCTTTAAATGAGTATAAGGACATAGTGTCAAAATATGAAGTCAAGACCTCCGGAAAAATGAGTAACCACAAGCTTGTCACTAGAAAAATCGGTAAAATGACTAGTTGGCATGAAATGCCATAACTTTAGTTTGGATGATCGATTGGATTGATTCCAATTCCTAAGTAAATAGATTCCTAGAGGAATAAGAATATAGGAATGAGTGTTTATGGTGGATTAAATGGAAATTATGGTTAATGTGTAATTGTGATTTTCTTGGAAAGGTGAAAAGGACTATCGGAGCAGGGGCAGGAACTCGGGAAGCAAGCGGGATTGAGCGGGTGGGCTGTAGTGAAATGATATTTTGAGTGAGTTTTAATAAAGGGAGTGAATGGTTTTAATGTTAAACTGAAAGTTTAATGTAAATTTTATGTAAATGTTAAGGCATATGGAAATGTTTTATCTTGCATTGTTTTATCTTGCATGATACCTATATTTATATGTGTATTAAATATGTATGCATATGTTGAGTATTATAGAAAGTTTAAAAATGTTTAAAATGCATATGTGTTTTAATGATAAAGTAAAGGATTTAAATGTATTTATAAATGTATTTTGAAGAAATGTTTTCTGATGATTCTCACTAAACCTATATTTATTATAGTGATATCGTAAAAGTACTTTAAGCGTGTAAGGATTTAGAGGGTAAAGTTATAAGGTTACTAAGCGAGGAAATAGGTGTCTAGTATGCTCCTTGCACGTGATAAAGTGCTATGAAGGCCCAGGACCTATGCAGCGCGTGAGTTTCTCATCAGCGTAGTAGTTATGGCGGAATGTGGCTTGTCCTCCTTGTCAGTACCGGAAGCTGTTCGGTGTGTTTATTCCACAGGTTCCATCGGAAAAAAAAGAAAAAGAAGGAAAGAAAGAAGAAAGAAAGAAAGAAAGAAAAGAAATAAAGAAGAAAGTTTACAGGTACAAATGTTTAAAGCATAAATGGATTTTAAATGCATAAGTATTTATTGAAAGAAAGTTTAAGGCATAAATGTTTAAGGTATAAATGGATTTTAATTGTATAAGTATGTATTATTTTGGTATATACTGAAAATGTTATTTTAATGAAAATGTACACTCACTGGGCTCCTTTAGCTCATTCTTTTCCCTATGTTTCAAAAACATTTTCAGGACCCGAGATAGGTGCACAGGTAGAGCGTCCCCCGGTGCAGTGAGTCGAGCCATCAAGGAGACGACACCTGTGATTTCATTGTATATATAATTTTCCATACTGTATATGTTGGACATTTTATTTATGGATATATGTATAAGTATAAAGTTGAAAGGAACTACGTGGGCTTTGATCCTCGGAGTGGAGCCGAGGAATGTAGGCGGTCGGCTAAGTGGAAGCTCAAGCCCGATCTTTTGATAAAAATAAATGCATGGATTTGAAGAAGTTTCAAATGTTTTGATGATTGAAATAAATAAATGTATATATGTATATATTGTGTTTGATTTGGTTGTGGACGAGGAGTCCTAAAACGGAAGTTGGGAAGTTGAGGATGGAAAGATTAGAAGTGTTTTTAAATGTTTCGCGGGTTTTGTAAATTTGCGGAAAGTCAGAAAAAGCAGAGGAAACTCTGTGATTTTAAGAAAAAAATACAAGTGTTTGAAAAACAAAAGAAAAGAAAAGAACATCATCTTACTATTATATTTCTAGATATATTAAGGGTTGTAAGGATTATCATGGGTTTATTCTATGTTTTTTAAGGAAAGTTTATATCCATTGGGTCTTGGAAGGAGGTCCCTAGGTTCATGAGGTTAATCCGGGTCGGGATCCTTCAACGTGTTATCAGAGCCACGGTTTTGAAAATGTTATAAAGATTTGAAAATTTTATTTTCATATGATTGTTTTAATGTTTTATTTTAAAATTGCATAAATTATTTATGTGATTTAAAATCATATATACATTACATGACATATTAAAATTTTGAATTCACAGAAAATGCGTCGTCGAGGCCGACCCCACCGGGAGAGCTCTGAGACGTAGTACCACCACGAGGAATATGTTGATGAATCCTTATGTTTCCTCCCTGCCAAACGATCTGAGTGACCCTATGCACGCCTGAGACGGGCCGCCACCACCTCCCGAGGTCGTGGGAGGACGGGATCTGGGTTCGACGGATGAAACCGGCTTTATGCGCATTACGGCAGCCAGAGAGCAGTGGCTTCTATAGAGAGGGGCGAAAGCTAGGCCGCGAAACTATGATGGATTAGGAGATCGGAAAAGGCTTCGTCATGGTTAGAGAAATGAAGCGGGTCTACAGTGATCGGTGTACGGATGAGCGGATGGTCACTTTTACCTTTCTCCTACGGGACGAGCATTGGAGTGGTGGAGAGCGGTTGGAGAGATGCAGGAGGATTGTCACAGGCACGAGTTCAAGGAAGAGTTTATAGACAAGTTTGTTCCAGCCAGTTACCGAGATGCAAAGGCTGAGAGTTCTTTAAGTGGGCGGGGACCTCCGTGACGGTTATGGCGGAGTTTTACAGACTCGTCGGACATGTCCCATTTATCGGGGATGAAGTTTCGAAGACGAGATTTCTTTGTAGGTCTTCGTCCGGGAGATGGGACCATAGTAGCGTCGGCTGACCCCACACCTGATGCAGCCCCGAGGTGGTTGAGGGGCTGCGAGTTAGGGTTGAGGAGCATGGGGTTGAAATCCCGAGGCTACGACCCGATCGAGACGAGAAGCAGGTGGGTCGGCGTGGGTTCGGGGAGGTTCAGTCGCGAGTTGAGAGGAGGAAAGACACGAGTGGGCCGGTGGCGGCGAGGCCAGTCGGGAACGCAGTCTAGCCCGAGGGGTTCGGTGAGACCCTGAGCGAGTAGCTCCCGAGGGTCCAAAGCGAGTGTGCTAAGTGTGGAAGACCCGTTATGGTGAGTGCGAATGGGAATGAGACAGGTTGCTAAGTGCGTGGACGGTCGGGACACCGCTGGAAGAGTGCCCGAGATAGTTTATGGCGATGGATCGGGTGGGACGAGACGGGACGAGAGCGGAGTTCGATCTTGCGAGGTCGGTCGAGTCGGAGGGGTTTGGATAGAGCCCCACTACATTTACCTAGTCTGGAGGACCGGCGGTGGGGTCGACCATCGAGAGGACGAGATGGGACGGACCTCGGGACCACGAGCTAGGGTGTTTGCGATCCACTCGGCGGGAGGCGGATCTTGGAGGTCCTTGGTGCACTATCCAAGTTTTTGAAAGTGATGCTTATGTCTTGATGAATCGGGTGCTACTCACTCGTTTATTTACACGAAATTTATTGCAGTGAACATAGAGATACAACCATGGGTGTAGTATGGTGGTCTCTCTTTCTGGGAGATTCGCTCATAGCGGATCGAGTATACATGGGTTGTAGAGTGATTATTGAGGGCCATGAGTTTATAGCTGATTTGGTATTGTTGGACATCGGGACTTGATGTGATACTAGGGATGGGTAGTTTGTCTCGACATCACGCCACCATGGATTGTTTAGGAAGAAGTTAGAAGTTAATGAGCCGGGGAACCAGAGATTACTTTTGTGGGAGTAAGAAAGATATTGTCCTCGAGTATGATGTAAGTGATGATGGGTGGGAAGATGCTCAGAAAATCATATCAGGGAGTATCTAGCCCTGCAGTTGAGGTGAGATGATATGAAGTTGGAAGACATTAGGTAGTGAAGAATTTCGGATGTGTTTCGAGATGATCTTCGAGGACTGCCGGATAAGAGATTGATTTTTCAGATCGAGTTAGCCTGAGACGGAACCGATTTCGAGGCGCCATATAGGATGGCCTGCGAGTGGAAAGAACTTAAGGTGCGGATGGAAGAAATGGTCAACAAGGGGTTCGTCGGGCCAGAGCACATCTCCTTGGGAGCAGGTTTTATTTGTGAAGAAGAAGGACGGGGCATGCGATTATGTATTGATTCTGAGAGAGTTGAATAAGGTAACAATGCATGTCGGTATCTCTTAGAGGATTGATGATCTCTTTGATCGATTCTGAGGGAGCTAAGGTATTCTCGAGATTGATTTGAGGTCGGGCTATCATCGGTTGAGAGTTCATGATGAGATGTTCGAGCTGACGCCGAGGAACGGTCGCAGGCGTTTGAGTTTCTAGTCATGCCATTTGGACTTACGAATGCCCGATCCTAAACTTTTATGGATCTCATGAGACGAGTTTCGGGCCTTACTTAGATCGGTTTGTTATCGTGTTTATTGACGATATCTTGATCTATTCGAGCGGTGGAAAGACATACGAGCGCGGATAATTCTACAAACATTGCGGGAACATCGGTTATATGCTAAACTTAGTAAGTGTCAGTTTTGGCTCGACAGTGTCGCCTTTTTGGGACACATAGTTTTACTTGGAGGGGTGTCTCCGATGGATCAGAAGAAAGTCGAGCTATCTTGAATTGGAAACCTCCCTACGAGTGTTCTGAGGAGATAAGGAGTTTTACGGGTTTGGCAGTATTCACAGTAAGTTTGTTGAGGGATTTTCGAAGATGCGCACCTTTGACTAGGCGACGAGGAAGAGGAACCGTTTTTATGGTCGGGCTTGTCGGAAGAGTTTTCGTAGGCTGAAAGGAGATTGACCTCGGCTCCAGTGCCCACACTTCCATCGGGGCGGGATGGTTTTGCGGTCTGTTGTGATGCCTCTGAGTGAGGCTTAGGTTGTGTATTAATGCGGAGATGACAAGGTGATTGCATATGCTTCTAGGCAATTGAAGAAGCATGAGCAAAATTATCCTACACCGACCTTGGGCTAGCGGTTGTAGTATTGCCTTGCGGATATGGAGGCATTACTTATATGGAGTGCCACTGTAGGATTTTACGGATCATGCAAGAGCTTCGCGATGTCTGTTCTGTGAAGGAAGCTGAACATGAGACGAGAAGATGGATTAGGCTAGTCAAGGATTATGAATGTACCATTGAATATCATCACGGAAGCGACGTGGTAGCGGATGCTCTTAGTAGAAGACCCATAGGTTCCCTTTATCGCACGTGAGGGCTGAGTGCATCTTCCTCGACTCTAGCCAAATTGGGAGTCATGGGTGTGATCACTAGGCGAAACGGTCAGAACCTTTATTAGCCATTCCATGTACGTCTGTATTGATAGACGAGTTAGAGGCAGTTAGGGATCCACGGGGATAGTGAAGTTAAAGGTGGAAGTAGAGTGCAGGCGACGGGGGATTTGTCATTGAGAGGGGATGGAATGCAGTGGTCATGCAGGACCCGAGGAGGTTGTGTGTACGGAGGTAGGTGATGTGAAGGAAGTTATGGAGAGGCCCATTCTCAGCTTATGCCTATGCATCCGGGAAGCACAAAGATATCATACCCTAAAGGAACACTACGGTGGAAGGTATGAAGAGGGATATTGAGTTAGTCTCCAGGTCTCCACATGTCGGCCCAGTGGCCAGGAACATCGAAGCCTGGGACTATTCTGATCCTCAGATTCCTCGGTGGAAATAGGAGAGAATCACTATGGATTTTGTGGGTGGGACTTCACGTTGCGGAATGGCCATGATACGATATGGGTGATTGTAGACGGCCCCAGTGAGTCATTTGCATTTCCTACCTATCAGGAATAGTGATTCATTGGATAAGTTGGCCAAATTATACGTTAGAGAGATTATCAATTTGCATGGTGCGCCGGTTCCATTTGTTTCGAGACAGAGATCGGGTTTACCTCACGGTTTTGGCGATTCTGAGATGCCCTTAACGCTATTGCATTTAGTACGGCTTTTCATCCACGAGACGGATGGCGATACGAGAGGACTATCTACGAGGACTTTAGGATATGCTTGGGGCATGTGCAGGTTTAGGGGAGGCTAGGACTACCCATCTACCCACGATGGAGTTCGCATACAATAACGAGTTATCGGACCGGTGTGGTATGGCCTTATGAGGCTCTTTATGGACGAATGTCGAACTCCGGTTTGTTGGGACGAGGTAGGTGAAAGAAATTAGTAGGTCGGAATTGTTCAAGTGACTTGTGATAAGATCAAAGTTATAAGGGATGATGAAAATTGCACAAGGCCAGACAAAAAGTTATGCGGACAATCGTAGTAGGGACTAGAGTTCGAGGTAGGGATATATGGTATTTTTGAAGTTCCCGTGGAAGGCGTACTAAGATTTGGGAAACGTGGAAAATTTGAGTCGCGATATATTGAGCCATCGGGATTGTTGGGAAAGTTGGAGAGGTAGCATATCGATTGGAGTTGCCATCGACCTCGATCGCATTCACGATGTTTTCCATGTTTCTGCCATGAAATGCGTACGGACCCTTCACATGTATTGTGAACCTTGGTCAAATACGGGGAGGGAGATTTGACATCTGAAGGGAACCCGGTGCGGATCCTCGACCGTCGAGAGCAAGTTCATAGCAAGACTATTCATTTGGTGAAGGTATTGTGGAGGGAGTCATCGGTAGGAAGCTACATGGGAGCATGAGGAGGCGGATGAAGAGGCATTATTCCGTCTTTGATGCAGTCTGAATGTTTTAATTTCGAGGCAATTTTTATATAAGGAGGGTGATTGTAAGAGCCCCAACCTGATTGAATATTATAATAGTAGTTTTAGGCGATTAGAGGTCGATGATAGAAAGCGAGGGTAGATTAGAATTTAGAATGCTCAGGACGTCGTTTGAATGTGAAGTGGGGTACCGAAAATTATGTAGAGATGCTACTAGGAATAATGATTTTCTTATTATATCCGAATGGAGGGGTTTGCAAAGGAATTTGTAAATTTCAGTTCCTATGACTTTAATTTGATATTTAGAAGAGAATAGGAGATTTAAGTGAATAGTGATTTCGGATTTGAAAATTCGGGACTGCGTTGAAATTTTCGGAAATTGGGCCGATCTGAAAATGTCAGAATATCATAAGACTAACGAGAACTGAAATCAGTGAAGCGGAGTCCGTTTGGATAGTTTCAGGTGATCAGGCGAAATTAAGTTAATAATACGCTATTATCCGGTTCACAGGTCCCTTAATGATTTTAAATCAGATTTCGGTGATTTCGGGCGCGAAATTGACTGTGAAGGATTAATTAAAATATTTCATGGTCGATTTGAAGTTTAGACGACCATAGAATATTTTGACATTTAATCGGTATAAAAGCGATTATAAAATTGGCTGAGATAAAATGTTGCTATAAGGGATATATTTTCTTGTGAGAGCCCGATTAAAACCTTTCTTAATGACTAAGTTATGAATAAAATAATAGGTTAATGGATTTGTGATTCATTAGAATGGACCAATGAGCTTCTTTGGTTCAAGGAAATTTTGGCAAGTGGAAAGGGCAATTTTGTCAAGTGTGAAACAAAATCTAAATTTAAGGGATTAAGTTGGCTCAAAGGAGGAGGCTCAGTAGGAGAGAAGGAGAGGGAAGAAAGAGAGAGAAAAGAAAGGGGAAGAAAGGGAGAAAGGGAAGAAGGTTAGGGCAAAGTGGTAGAGGTGAATTTTACATGCTCTTTCAAACATCAAGTGATCTTCAGAGTGGTAATCAAGGAGAGGAGCCAAGAAACTCAAGAAACAAGTAAGTTTTCATGGTGGGAGAAAGTTAGGGTTTGATGTTTTCCATGTTTAATGTCTTAAATTCTGGTAGCATGGATGTTAAATTGATGGTATTTAAGGTTTAATGGTGCTGAATTTAAGATCAATTGAAAGCCATGGTTTAGAGTTAGGGTTTTGACAAAATCAAGTGAGTAAGGGTTAGGGTTTGATAGTGAATTGTGTGTTATGTTGAAATGGGTATAATGCATCAGATTTAAGTGTTTAGAGTGAAAGAAAAAATGGAAGAGAAACACATTTTGGTCGATTTTGAGCGGCAGTCTCGATGCGAGTATCCTGTTTTTCTGTTTTGACCAGTTTTGGTATTTTGGCCATAACTTGCTCAATTTTGATCGATTTGAGTGATTTAAGTGGCTACGTAAAATAGACTTGAAGGAGAACAAAACTTAAGAAGAAGGTATCGCCAAATTCTGATCCTAAGTGGCCTAAATATTCACTCAAAGTAGGACCATGTGCAAGCCAAATTCTGGTTCAGTTTTTGAACATAGATTAGCCCGGTTATTTGGACGTAAAGTGAGTTTGATTGCTCGGGTGGGTGATTCAATTGGAATAGAACCCTTAGCACCTTTAGCTTTAAGTAGTATAAGGACATAGTGTCAAAATATGATCAAGACCTCGGAAAAATAGGTAATACAAACTGTCACTAGAAAAATCGATCAAAATGACTAGTTGGCATGAAAAATGCCATAACTTTAGTTTGGATGATCCGATTGGATTGATTCCAATTCTAAAGTAAAATAGATTCCTAGAAGGAATAAGAATATAGGAATGAGTATTTTATGGTGGATTAAATGGAAATTATAGTTGTGTATATTGTGATTTTCTTGGAAAAGGTAGAAAAGGGTATCGAGGCAGGGCGGGAACTCAGCAGAAGCAAGCGGGATTGAGCGGTGGGCGCGAGTGAAAATGATATTTTGAGAATTGAGTTTTTAAAAGTGAATGGTTTTAATGTTAAACTGAAAGTTTAATGTAAATTTTATGTAAATGTTAAGGCATATGGAAATGTTTTATCTTGCATTGTTTTATCTTGCATGATACCTATATTTATATGTGTATTAAATATGTATGCATATGTTAAGGTATTATGAAAGTTTAAAAATGTTTAAAGAATGCATATGTGTTTTAATGATAAAGTAAAGGATTTAAATGTATTTATAATGTATTTTGAAGAAATGTTTTTCTTGATAGTTACCTAAACCCCATATGGCTTGTTATGGTGATATCGGCAGAGTGCTAAGGCGTGTAAGGATTTAGAGGGTAAAGTTATGAGTTCTGGCGGGGGAAATAGGTGTCTAGAGTAATATCCTTACACGTGATAAAGTGCTATGGCTTTGGAACCCTATGCAAGCGTGAGTTTCTCCCGGCGTAGTGGTTATGAGCGGAGATGTATTTGTCCTCCCACTTAGTCAGTGCAGAAGCTAATTCGGTGTGTTTATTCCCTGGGTTCCGTCGAGGAAAGAAGAAAAGAAGGAAGAAAGAAAGAAAGAAAGAAAGAAAGAAAAGAAATAAGAAAGAAAGTTTACGGTACAAATGTTTTAAAGCATAAATGGATTTTAAATGCATAAGTATTTATTGAAGAAAGTTTAAGAGCATAAATGTTTAAGGTATAAATGGATTTTAATTGTATAAGTATGTATTATTTTGGGATATCACCGAAAATGTTATTTTAATGAAAATGTACACTCAACTGGGCTCCTTGGCTCATTCTTTTCCTATGTTTCAAAAACATTTTCGGGACCTAGAGATAGGTGCCGGGTAGAGCGTCCCCGGTGCGAGTGGAGTCGAGGAGCCATCGAGAGACGACACTGTGATTTCATTGTATATATAATTTTTTCCATGCGCCTATATTTGGACATTTTATTTATGGATATATGTATAAGTATAAAGTTGAAAAGGAACTAAGTGGGCTTTGATCCTCGGTGGGCCCAGTGCGTAGGCGGTCGGCTTAAATTAAAACAAGCCCGATCTTTTGATAAAAATAAATGCATGGATTTGAAGAAGTTTCAAATGTTTTGATGATTGAAATAAATAAATGTATATATGTATATATTGTGTTTGATTTGGTTGTGGACGAGGAGTCCTAAAACGGAAGTTGGGAAGTTGAGGATGGAAAGATTAGAAGTGTTTTTAAATGTTTTCGCAGGTTTTGTAAATTTGGGAAAGTCAGAAAGAACGAGAGGAAACTGCAGCGATTTTTGAAAAATGCAAGTGTTTGAAAAACAAAAGAAAAGAAAAGAAAAAAATTTATCACTTAACCAGCATTATTTTCTAAAGATATGTTAAGGATTGTAAGGGGTTCGCTCCATGGATTTTATTTAGCATTTTAAGGAAAAGTTTCTATATCCATTGGAGTGCGGAGAATTTCGGGTTCATGAGGTTAATCGGATTCGGGATCATGTCGAAGTATGTAGTTGAGCTCATAACCTTATATACTCACATGCGTGTCACGGTCTCCTTTAAATGCATGATGCTTATGTCCCTGCGTTTGCCTACCGAGGCAAAACTAAAATGCATGTATGAGATCCTAACACCAGTGCACGTCACGGAATACCTCTGGCCAAGGTTTCTTGCTTAGAACTAGGGAAGGCCTGTTTTTCACAAACATTCTTTGCTTGCTTGCTCTTTGAAAAATGGTTTTACAATTTAAAACCATTTGCTTGCTTGCTTGAAAAATGGTTTAATTATTCAAAAACCATTTACTTACTTGCTTGCTGAAAGATGGTTTACAATTTAGAAACCATTTACTTACTTTTCAAAAAATGGTTTAACTCAAAACCATTTGCTTGCTATGAAAAATGGTTTAATTATTCAAAAACCATTTAACACTTGCTTGAAAGATGGTTTGAACTCAAAACCATGAAATACAGTGCAAAACGGAGTTTATAATAATAATAATAATACACTAGTATTTGGAAAATGAGTTTAGAACCTCCTCTTTGCTTGCCCCTAAGCTTGAGGCACAGTTCCACGACTTTCCATGGCACAGCATAGCCTACACACTCGTGTATTAGATCACACACGTCGGCTAACCAAGCAATTTGCACACTTTGTGCTACAATTAAAATTTTCGAGAAAATATGTGGGCCACGAAATGCCATTCTGAACATATGGCTAGATTCTAGACTAAAGGGACTTTTCCAGTATAGTCTAAAAACACCCAAAACATTTAAAGTCTGCCCATCGAGCTGTCTGAATAAAATCTTGAAATTTTAACCAAAAGCTGTCTAAAAACAGTCCCGAAATTCAACGGTTGTCGAAAATAGTCGAAATTTCCCTAAATTTCTAAAAATTCCTAAACTCGATGAAAATTTTGGAATTTGAATTTATAGCCTCTAAGAATATTCAAGAAGCCATTATACTAGTCTTTGAAACCGAAATAACTAAGTAGGAAAATTTCCTACCTCTTCGAGTTTGACAAAGCGAGATTTTGGTGTCCACGCGTAGCTCGTCGCGTAGAGTAACTTTATCTTGGTCAGAAAAGTGCGGACCAACTAGAATAAGCGTAGATAAGAAAAATGAATATTTGGGTTTTAGCATATTTACACAATTCACCGGTGAAATCCTTGTGTTTTTGGTACTCCACTGCGTAGCCCTCATCACAGCGTAGAGCACTTTAGTGTTTATCACAGACAAAATCAAACGGTCGATTTTTGTAAATACGAGAAAGAAATAAAAGAAGAAAAAAACTAAGATACACTCTCTCTCCACGCCTCTGTCAATTTCGTCTCTTGCCTACTTGATTTGCTTTTAAATCTTTTTTTTTTTTTTTCGATGTAGGACCCACATGTCCACTTTATTTCATTCTTGGTCGTTTAAGCCACAGAAACAATTTATTTTGTCAGTTTCAATTTCCTTTATCATAATTGAATATTCTTTAAGTATTGCCATTTTTCGAGATTTTCTAAAATCCCAGGTTCTGAGTTTCACTCTCACAGCTTCGTCTTTAAATTATTGAAATATTAAGACTATCTAAAATTCGCGAAACTTTCTAAGTCACTAGATTCGAGACGAACTTAACGGCGCAGTTCGTTTGATCATCAGGAATCCTAGAGAATTTTCGAGACTTCCTGGTCATTACGGCAATTTATTATTATTAATTTACTATTAAACTTCCATTAATTATGCTTTCACCCCTCAACTTTCCTTAATTGTAGAATTTGTCCTCAAGCATTTAAATATTGCAAATCCAACTTTTGAAATTCCTACTATGGCCCGTCTCTAACTTAATTATACTTGCCCATATCCTTTTGGTAAATGACAATTGTACCCTTGTTTTAAGTACCAAATTAAGATTTCGAAATTTATAATTTCCTAATTTCGTCTCCAAAAATACTCTGATGTGACATGGTACTCTTATACACCCCTACGATGTATCATATCAGCGTAAACTCTCTAGGGCAGGTGTACCAAATCTCTCATGGGTATTTATGCAGAGCTAGATGTAAACTAAACTAGAAGCAGAAAATGCCTGTCTGGAAAATAAGTGGGATACGGCGTTGCATACGAGCCTACGGCTCTAGTAAATGCCTCCTTCTCTTGTGATTCTTCATAAGACTTTAACTCATGGAATCCTTTTCTTCTCGACACACACTGTTCCTTGGTCACAATCTGCCTTGGGTATCTCCTCATAGTCGGAATTTTCCTTTAAGCTGCCTTGGGTGCTCTCTCATTACATTTGAAGGATTTGGGATATATTTCCTCAACATCGATATGGAATGTATCATAAATCCTTGATAACTCTGGGGGTAACTTCAAACATAAGCTCTTTGGCCTACTTTGCTCATATCTCATAGAGTCTATATATCTCGGACTAAGCTTCACTCGTTTAAATCTCGACACACCTTTCCAAGGTGGGAAATCTTCAAAAGACTTGGTCACCTATCTCGAGATTGTGGAGTCTCTACGACGGTTGTCATATAACTTTTAATACATCTCTTGCTATCTTCAAGTTATCCACAGACACCTTTCACTTTCTCTGAGTGATCATACTAGTTCGGGACCCTCTTAGTATTCTTTCACCAACCTCATCCCGGCCCTGCTTTGAGTCACACATTTCTGCCATACGATTGCCTCAAAGAATGGAGCCATTTTCTATCTTGGCTTGATAGGCCCATTGTTGTAGGAAAACTCCATTAGTGTAGTGGTATCGATTTCCTTCAGATTCCATCACCGCAGAAGCTCGGCCCATATCCTCTAACGTCACAGATAGTCCTCTCGGCGGCCATCCCAGTCTGGGGATGAAATCTTGTCTTGAGAGTGTAAGCGAGTACCTACTTATTTGTTTGTAAACTAGGCCCAGAAACCTATATGTGAACACAGGGTCTCGATCTGAAACTATCAAAGCTGGAACCCCGTGAAGTCTCACTATCTCGTCCACATCTGTTGGCCATACTTTTCCAATGAATCCTCGATGGCGGTAGAAAATGAAGCGATTTCGTCATTCGATCCATGCTCCTTACATATAGCATCATGTTTCCTTTGAGTCCGTGGAAGACCTGTCACAAAATCCATAGTGATCTTCTCCATTTCCCACAGCTGGGAATAGAAATGGCGTATCTTCCCACGGGCCTCTACGATGCTCTGCCTTCACCCTGGCGACGGGGTTAGGCACTAGAAAGCGAGAAACTTGACCTCTTTCTTCATCCCATTCCACCGGTGTGTTCTTTCAAAGTTCTATACATCTTGGTACTGGATGCATAGCATCTGTAGAGATGAATGTGTTTTCTTCCATAATGTCTCTCTTCGGAGTTCGCCGTATAAAGCACACCATTCTCTGTCCTTTCCTTTATCATGCCATCATCTACGATTTGAAACTCTGCTTTCTTTCCTTTTCTATCTCTTCCTTAAAGCAATGTCACATTGGATCATGGTTGCCTTGCTAGAATCTGGTCAACTAGGAGCGGTCTAACATGAAGCGTGTGACAAGGCTCCACGAATCCTCGACCTCAATATCACCCTAAAGCTCTCGGATCCACCAATAGTGGAGAATAACTTTGATCTCATGTGAGACAAAGAACTCTCGGTCGCCTACTCGAGGCATCTGCTACGACATTAGCTTTCACGGATGGTGCTCGATCGTCTGGTCGTAGTCCTTAATCGACTCGAGCCATCTTCTTTGCCTCGGGTTTGATTCTTTACGGGTGAAAATATATTGAAGACTCTTATGATACGTAAGATCACGCAAGGAACACCATATAAGTAATGTCTCCATATCTTCAAAGCAAACCACGTATATTTTATGAGCTCTAAATTCGTGTGTAGAATAATTCTCATAAGTACTTCTTTAAAAACATTTTGAGGCATATGCAATCCTGTATCATTACGCATCAAAGAAACCTGACCAAGGCCTTGCACGGAAGCATCACTATAAACCACAAGTCCATCACTGTTGGGTAAAGCTAGAAGCTGGAAATTTGATCAATCTACCCTTCAACTCCTCGAAACTCTTGAAAGACGGAGCATCAACTGATCATACTTGACATCTTTCCTTGTCGGCAGTGGAACAGAGTGTATCTTGGAGAACCCTCGACAAACTTCTATAGTACCTGTAAACGAGAGCTCGACCTACGACACATTCTTTGAGTGGTTTCCAATTTACCTTTGCTTCTATTTTACAGGGATCACACTCACCCCGTCAAATTTGAGAATACATGACTAGGAATGCATCGAGCCAAAGCGACACTTGCTCGACTTGGCATATAGCTGCATCGCTCCCTTGGGTACATAATACAATCCCTCGGGTGCTCGGAATGTTCCTCGGAACTACGGAATACACTAGGATATCATCAATAAAAACTATGACGAACCTATCCAAATACAGTTTGGGGTCTTTCGGTTAAATCAAATCCATGCATGACTCTTTGGAGCATTAGTCGAGCCAAATGGCATTACCAAAAACTCGCAATGTCCAGTAGCGTGTCACGAATGCAGTCTTAAGGTACATCACTCTCACACTCTCATCGATGATACCCCGGAGCCTCAAGTCTATCTTGGAGTACACTTGGGACCCACAGGTTGGTCAGATAACTCATCGATCCTAGGGAGTGGATGCGATTGCGGATGGCTAACTTTGTTGTTTGCACGTAATCTATGCAGTATGAGCCCGTCTTTCTTTTTCACCAGAAAGGCTGGGCTCCCATGGGGATATGCTCGATCGAATGAATCTCTTATATGATTCTTCTAGCAGGCCTTAGGCTCTCTCGGCTCTGCGGAGCCATCTATGGGAGGAATGGAAATAGGCTCAGTCCACGGATCAAATCAATGAGTGAACTCACCTCTCTTTTCGGAGGTAAACTGCAATATCATCAGGAAATACATCTGGGAACTCTCTAACAATTGGAATCTCATCCACCGAGTCTCACTCCTTACATTTCCACCACATAAGCTAGATAACCACGACCAATCCCTTACGTGACATTCTCTGTATTTGTCATGCTTGAGAGATCATCTTGGAAGATAAATCTCTACATATTCCACGGAACTTAACCTCCAATTTCCACACGGCTGTCTGACTTTACTTCCTTTTTTATAACAATCTAATGTAATATGGCGAGATAGCCAATCCATCACAGGAACCACATGAGAGTCCCTAAATATCTAAGGCTCTGAATCATTTGGGAACTCTGTCCCTCAATCGAACTCTACTATCTCGGCTACTCACATGCACCCAAAGTAACGGATCTCGGTGGAAGGGAAACTCTCGAGACGACCCTCTAATGGGTACAGGTCTCTATCTGGAAGCGATCTCAGAAATGCTTGGATGCAAATGAATCTCGTAGCTCTAGTCTACTAATGTATATACATCGTACTCCGAGATAGAAACATACATTGACCACATCCGGGCTGCATCTGCATCGTCTTGAATCCACGGCATATCTCTAGCTGAGTGCGAGGCTCTATCTGTATCCACAGGGCCTTTGCCTCTACCTCTACCACGGCCACCTCTACACTGCTTGGTATGTTAGCCCTCTGGCAAAACCTCCTCCCCGACCGACCTACATTATTGCTTTCAAATCTACGTCTTGGGGTGTGGTGACCTACGATGTCTCGCACCAATCGGTGGGGAGCACTCCCTAATGGGAATGCCTTTCACAGCCCTTGATGGAAACACCTATCACTGAATCTCCTACATTCCCATGGTGTCGTCGACATATATGACATACGGGAGGAATACTGCAGGTCTCCCGCCTTGGCCAGGGCCCCTCATGATCCACGACTAGAGATAGCTCCTCGACCTGCTCGGCCTCTATAGCCTCTACCCTTGTTCACTCTTTCTCTTTGTCTTGTCACAGGCTTTGTTAGGAAGTGCACAGGTACCTCCTCTTACTCTTACTCACACGCCTACTCGTGCATATTTGTAGTGCTTTGCTTTCGACTTCGGGCGGCCTCTACTAAGTCCCCAAATCTATTCTGAGGAACCACTAATAAATGCACTCTAATCCTGTGCTGTAGTCCTGATAAAAACCTTTTGCACTTCAAGACTTCATCAGCCTGAATATATGGAACAAATCTAATTAGTTCTGAGAACCTCTTCTCATATTCTGACACTGACATGTTCTTCTTTTCTAATTTGAAGAACTCCTCAATTTTGAATCCTTGTGACTATGAGGAAAGAACTTATCAGTGAACTCTTGTTGAAATTGGTCCCATGTTATTCCATTAGGATACCTCCTCTCTACGGCATCCCACCAATCCTTAGCCCTGTTTTCCATCAGAAAACTGGAAAACAAGACTCTTTGCTCATTAAATGCGACCCGTAGCTCAATAAACCTTGTTGCTCGGTCCAATATAACCGGTGCCTTTGAATCGCCCTTGCAGATCATATGGCAGGCGCCCGGCTCACATACTCTCTCTATTGACCTCCGGTTCTTCGGAACCTCTCTAGGTGCGGTGGAGTTGCGGCTGTGACGGTCGCTATGAAACACTATCGGGCAATCTGTGCCACTTGCTCTGCCGTAAATAATCTTGGCATGAGCTCCCTCTGGTGGCCCAGATGGTCCAGCTTGACCTGCTGTTGGAGGCTGATTCATAGAGGCGGTAGTGGAACCAACTACGTGCTCATCTCTCTCAGGTACTTCAGGACGCTCGGACACCTCTGGAATATTTCTCCTAGGACGACCTCTACGTCCTCTTCCTGACATAGTGTTGTAATTACCAAAAATCAACCGTTTAATACTTTGACTCACTTCATATGTATGTACTCTAAGTTTGAACATGCATGGTTGCCAATACTTATGCTCTGATACCATGTTGACACACCCCCACCCCCTTCCAGTGGCGGGCGTGCCGGCCACTCCATAGAAATCCCCAGCCGTTACCTCTAACGACTAGAAACTCCTGTGAAGCAAGTAGTGTGCTTCTTAAAACCTCCTATAAAAATTTTTCTTTTCAAACTTATGATTTTATAAAATTTAGACATAACAGTGCATATAGGACATGTCCCAAATCCTGTATGCATCGGTTACTATATCAAGAGAAAGCGTACTATATAGCGGTGACATACCAACACATTCTCGCAAAACTACTACATGTACATACATATGTTCCATTATACATATTCAAAGTATTTTCTTATAATATTCTTACTAACGACACTTGTACACAATGTCGGACAAACCTAATATGCTCCGGCGTCTTGCGTACTTGTACTGGAAAATAGTTTTAAAATACAAAATAATGACTAGCGAGCTATTGAGTGTATCTTTTATAAAACGTTTGCTTTCAGGAAAACATCTCAAAATGTAAAACTCTCTTTTACAATTATTTTCCAGAAGCTTTTCTTTGCTTTTCAAGTTTCTAAAACTTTTCTTTGCTTGCTTGCTTTTGTGCTTGCTTGCTTTTAAAAGTTTCTAAAACTTTTCTTTACTTGCTTGCTTACTTTGCTTTGCTTTTCTTTAAAAGCTTATAAAACTCTCATTTCTTGCTTGCTTAGAAGTTTATAAAACTTCTCAAATTTCTTTTGCTTGCTTTCTTTATCTTGTTTGAAAAGTTTCTTAAAACCTTTCTGAGCCTTTTGCTTTAAAAGTTTCCTCAAAACTTTTTCATAAAAGCGGAACTGGGCTCGACCGCGTTCTTTGAAAATAAAGCGGGAGCACAGGCTCGGCCAGTTTGCTTTAAAACTCTCCGGAAGCACGGGCGTAGGAACAAATAGTTGATTTTTCAAAGCGTATATTATGCTTATAAAACATCAACCCTTTGGTACTATTTTGCTTACTATACCTGATGAACACGGAAGCACAGGCGGCAGGTGCGGTGGGGACACAAGGTCGCGTCCAGCTTTCGTGAATATGGTGGAATTGACTGGGTGCCGTCGCGTATGTAGTTAGAGCTCATAACCTTATATACTCACATGCATTGCCCACAGTCTCCTTTAAATGCATGATGTATGTCCTACGTTTGCCTACAGGCGAAGCTAAAATGCGTGTATGAGATCTAACACCACCGTGCACGTACGGAATACCTCGGCCCAGGTTTTTCTTGCTTAGAACTAGGGAAGGCACATTTCACAAACGCACTTGCTCTTTGAAAAATGGTTTACAATTTAAAACCATTTGCTTGCTTGTTGAAAAATAGTTTAGTATTGAAAACCATTTACTTACTTGCTTGAAAGATGGTTTACAATTTAAAAACCATTTACTTACTTTTCAAAATGGTTTAACTGAAACCATTTGCTTGCTTGCTTGAAAAATGGTTTAGTATTGAAAACCATTTACTTACTTGCTTGAAAGATGGTTTGAACTTCGAAACCATGAAATACCCGATTACCATGGAGTTTATAATAATAATAATAATACAACAGCATTTGGAAAATGAGTTTAGAACCACTCACCTCTTTCTTTTGCTAAACTTGAACGAGTTCCTGACTTTCCATACTGGCACTAGCCTACACACTCGTGTATTAGATCGCGTAGCGTCAGTGTGTGGCTTGATTTGCTTGTGAAACTTTGTCTTCTGATTAAAATTTCCCAGGAAAATATGTGGGCCACAAATACGTTCTGAGGGCGTATCGTGGGTCCCAAGCCAAGGGACTTTTCGAATATGGTCTAAAACACCCAAAACATTTAAAGTGCAATCTAGAATAATCTGAATAAAATCCTGAAATTTTAACCAAAAGTTGTCTAAAAACGATCCAGAAATTCAACACGGACATAGAAAATAGTCTGAAATTTCACAAAATTTCCTAAAAATTCCTAAACTCGATCCCCAAAAATTTTGGAATTTGAATTTATAGCCTCTAAGAATATTCAGGCCATTATATAGTCTTTAGGCTCGAAATAACACAAGTAAGGAAATTTTCTGCCTCTTAGAGTTGTGGCAATTTTGGTGTCGCATTAGTTTCTCGTCGCGTGAAGTAACTGCCTCTTGGTCAGAAAAATTGCAGGACCTTTAGAATGCGTAGATCTGAGAAAAACTAAAATTTGGGTTTTCGCATATTTTTGAATTCTCGGTGAAATTCTGTGTTTTTGGTACTCACGCGTAGCCCTCATCGCGTGAGCACTTTAAAGTGTTTATCCAGACAAAATCAAATGATTGATTTTGTAAATACGAAAGAAATAAAAGAAGAAAAAACTAAAATACATCCTCTCTCCACGCCTCTGTGAATTTAGTCTGCCTACTTAGGTTTGCTTTAAATCTTTTTTTTTTTTTTTCTTTGATGTAGGACCCACATGTCCTTTATTTCATTTCTTAGTCCGTTTAAGTACAAAACGATTTATTTTGTCCAGGTTTCAATTTCCTTTATCATAATTGAATATTCTTTAAGTATTTGCAGTTTTAGAAGTTACTACAAATCGGGTTTCGAGTTCTTTCTGGCTAGAGTCGCGCAGAAATTAGTAAAATATTCAGACTATCTAGGGTCATGAAACTTTCTAGGTCACTAGATTCGAATGACTTGCAGGCGCAGTTCGTTTCGTCATTCGAATCTAAGAGAATTTTGAGACTTCCCAGATTATTACGGCAATTTATTATTATTAATTTACTATTTAAACTTCATTAATTATACTTTCACCCCTCAACTTTCCTTAATTGTAAAATTTGTCTCAAGCATTTTAAATATTGCAAATCCGACTTTTGAAATTCTATATGGCCCATCTACAACTTAATTATGCCTTACATATCCTTTTTGGTAAATGACAATTGTACCCTTGTTTTAAGTACCAAATTCCGGGTTCCAAAATTTATAATTTCTAATTTCATCTCCAAAAATACTACGATGTGACACTTGAATCTTCTTATACGCTACTACGGTATCGTATGTGTCTGTTCTCGGGACCCAGGGTGTTAACTTAAAGCGTAAATGATTTTTTTAATGTATAAGTATGTATTACTTTGATATATCTTGAAAATGTTATCTTAAGTATACACTCTTTAGGCTCTTTTAGCTCATTCTTTTCCATGTGTTTTCAAAACATTTCGGGACCAGAGACGAGGTGCGCCCGATAGAGGACCCTCTGTGCGTGGAGTGAGGCCATTAGAGAGCGATGCATGTGAACTTCATTGTATAAACGGTTGCATATTTTATATCGAATACTTTGTCATGTATATATGCATATATGGATGATATATTTTGAGGAACTACTTGGCGGTCGAACTAAATGCGACTCAAGCCTAATCTTTTGATTAAAAAATGCACATAGAATTGAAGAAAGTTTGAAATGTTTGATAACGTGAAATGAATTTATGTATATGTGTACTATATTGTGTTGATTGAGTTGTGGGCGAGTCTAACAAGGAAGTTGAAAGTGGAGAAAAGATTATAAGTGTTTTAAATGTTTTCGCCGGGTTTGTAAATTTGGGAAGGGTCAGAAAAACGAGAGGAAGCTCTGGCCGATTTTAAAATCTCTAGCGTTGGAAAGAAAAGAAAAAAATTTACCACTTAAACCAGCATTATTTTCTAAAGATATGTTAAGGATTGTAAGGGTTTGGTTGGCTCATGAACATTTTGATGGTTTTGAGGAAAAGATTTCTGTATCCGGTGGAGTGCGGAGTCCCCTCGGGTTCATGAGGTTAATCCGGGTCGGGGTCCTTCAACGTGGTATCGAGCCTGGTTTTGAAAATGTTATAAAGATTTGAAAATTGATTTTCATATGATTGTTTAATGTTTTATTTTAAATTTCATAAATTATTTATGTGATTTAAAATCATATATACATTATGACATATGAAATTTTTGAGTTCACCGGAAAATGCGTCGGTGAGGCGAGCCGCCGTGGAGAGGCTCCCCGAGGGCGTGAATCTGCTTTGCCCAGAAATCTAGGGTTTCATTTATAGGAAATAATACTAGATCTTTTGAGTTGGAAGGTCTAGGCAAAAGGAATCTTGGACTTTAATTTCAAGATTACATTTGGAGGATAGGAGAATAGTGTGAGTGAAAGATCATAAAGTTGGAAAGAAATTATAGCCATGTGTAAGAAGAGTCCCGGCTCATCATCAACACACCTTAGGAGGAATATTAATGTGTAAATTAGACTTGTCAGTAAGTCTATTCGTCGGAATGAAAATGCATTACTACTTCAACATGAAGTATTAATGTTCTACGGGTTCAAGCAGGGATATGAGCAATTAGGACATGGGAGATCGATATTTC